>VYZW01055308.1:0-42205 GCA_013401315.1 Balaeniceps rex
TATCCAATGTATTAGGTCCCCTTTTGTATGGGAGAGAGAGAGAATTATTCTTTGGGGGGAAAAAAAGGGTTCAAGTCTTGAAGGAGGCTAACAATGGAAAGGTAAGGTGGGGAATAAAAGAGAGAATATCTTTGAAATGGCTTTCTGTTTTTCTAGATACACCTTTTGTTAAAGGTATAGATAGAAATGTGTAAGACTTAACACATGTCTGGGTTAACATTTCATTGGCTGGATGTCTCACAGGAAAGATAATTTTCCAGCAGGTGTACGGTGAAATCAAGGCATTGGAGGTATGACATATATTGCTGGAAAAGTCCTATACCTTTCATTTTATAGAGTCCTGGGTGAGTTTGACCTAGATCCGACAGTCCTCAGGATGCCTCAGTCCTCCTGAAGGTGGGTTAGTTGCTGAAATACACCCTGCAGGATGTCCAGTCAGGCTCCCAACGTAATGTGGGAAAAACTGATCACCATACTGCATCTCTCCATCATGGAAAAAGGACATGTTCCTTTCTTTAAAGCCATCCTGACCCACCTGAGAGATAGGAAGCTCTCCACCCTGTTGATTGCTTCCCACCACACGTGCTGAATTAGACTGTTAGACTTCGCAGGTGGAATTTTGTGACGTACATAATCTTGGGGGAAACTTGGTGGAAGAACTGTCTTCCAATGTGGGGAATGTGGGTCAGGTTGCAGGGGGAATGTTTTGCATATCAAAGTGCAGCAGTGAACATCTTCAAATGTCCACTGCAACTTCTGGAACAGGACCATCCTCTGCCTCAGCCTCCTTCCTCCTTCCTCCTCACCTTGGGGAACTGCATTTGCCCCCTCTTTGTAGCATGTGCATGCCTGTGGTATGATCCATCGAGCTTCGCTGGGTAAATGTTGCCATGCTCTGCCAGTTGCTGCTTTTCTACTTTTATTTTTAAACCAAATGGTAACACTTTGAAGCGTTTCTGATTAGGGAACCTCAACTTGTTGTTTCTGCTTAAAAGTGATAATCCCCCCTTAATACAAACCTCAAGTACCTATTTTAATGAAACCTTCAGATGAATATCAAAGAGCTATTTACTCGTATCTAATATTTTAATTAGATTATATTCTCAATTTAACCCATTAAACCCCCTTTGATGATCTCCATGTTTAGTTCTTAGCCCCAGATGCTGGAGGTAATGAATATTGGACCTTTGATTTAATGAGAACTTCTGCCTTTCCAGCCTGACTCCCTTTGTATCCCCCTTTTTTATTTTCTGAGCTATAGAATTCAGTTAATTGAAGAAGTCTCTTACCACCACACATTAAGGAACCTAAATTAGCATCCCTTTTCTGATTAGAAAATGCAAGCAGACATTTTCTCTTTGATCTGAGGATTGAGTTGAAGTAGGCAACAGCCCCCTGAAAATGAGCTGATGGCCTTATTATTTGGCTGACATGCAGATGCGTCCATGTGGTGCAAAATGCTTAATGTCTTAATTGATCACCTTCCTCCCTATCTGTCATCCTACTACCTTTTACAGCTCCCATAAATTAGGGTGATCTTTCTGGGTGGGTGTTGTGTTTCGTTTGGGTTATTTTTAATAAAACAATGAACTTTTAGGAAACATTTAAATACTAAACCCATGCTAAACTAGAAGCCATGTATACTTATATGATGCTGCATTGGGGCAGGGGGGAGAGAGATTTTTTAAAAAACACTGACCGTGATCATCTCACAAACCATTTGGAAAGGACTGGTTTTCTTTTTCTTTTCCCCCAAGAAAAAGGCATTATTTGCAGCATATGTGGAAAGAAAATCTTTTGATCTACCTCAATACTAATGCAAATTTTTCCTGTACCTAACAGATATGGTGGCACAAAAAGGGAACATGCAAGTAAATGATGAGCATCCATCTGCTTAAAAGCAAAGGCCAAAACTTAATGTCTTTCAAATTAGGAAGGCAAGGAATTTAAATAAGAAATAGGCCTTCAATTTTGCATTAAGTATTCAGGGAGAGATTGAGCTGGAGTAGAACCTGCCTGCCATAGTCCAATGGCTCCAGCACAGCTACCACAGCGCAGTGTTTCTCACCGTGAGCACAGACTGCTTTCACAGGGGCAGAAATGTGTTTGTGTTCGCCACCCAATAGAACTTCTCAACATTTACTTGGAGGGCCCTTTCTAGTGCCACCGTTTCTTAATATTTTCAACTCGGGAAGCGCAGAAGCTGAGACCACCTTCAGCGGTCAAAGACCCAGTGTCAGTTCTACTTAGGAGCAACGCTGCTGCAATAACATCACCATCACGTTTCTTTCGAAAGATAACTGAAGTCAGCTTCCCACCACCACCACACAAAAGGTATGAACAGCTGGTTCATAGGCTGCTGACTCTGACAAAAACATGCTGTTTTATCAGTTAAAAACATTAAATAAGGCAGAGCCTAAAAGCCGTGTTCCATCATTACATCTCCAAAGACAAACTGTCAAAGATGAGGATTGTAAACCAGATGAGATTATGTCTAACTCCTGCAGTCGTTGAATACTTCAAATAGGCATGAACAAGCTATAACGTCCAAACAGCCCACAAGCCAAGCATTTGATCATTGTCATCTCCCATTAGGGATCAATTCTACAGTAAATTGTAACGGCACAAAGAATATGCCTTTTTTTTAATTATTTTGCATGTTGCCCAAACCTAAGTGCACTCTGCATGAGAATAAGCAGGCATGTGAAGAAAGGACCAACTCTGTTGACTGCCTGTGTGGTGTGAGAAAGAGCTCTAGATGCACAAAATCACAGCGATAGGTAAAGGCAGTGAATCTCCACTGGTGACAGCTGGCAAGGGTGAGTTAAAGCAGCCTGCCTTACAGAAGAGCCTGCTTTGAACAGAAGTGATACTGAGCCAAAAACCTGGGTAGAGCAGATGCTAAAGAAGCATCCAGCAGCTCAGCAAGAGCTTTGCATAATCGTGAGTGCAGAGCGGACAGCTGCAGGTAATACCACAGGGCTAGTTTTCTGTGTGTCATAGGAGCACTTAAGGGTTTGTTCCAGCAGTCACAGCAAAGCCAACAAGATACACAGCACTGGAGAATATTGAGTCTTTTTAGGAAAGCAAGCTGAGTGGTCTCAGCAATAGCTGAACGAAGTGAGTCACAAAATTTGGTCAGCTTGCCTTTGCTCCTGGCATTTCAGAAACCTGTATCATAGAGTTACCTCATTATCGTGAGTTAAAACCAAGTTCTTCCTGGAAAGACTATCTGTACCCAAACAGGTAGAAAAGGCACTGCAGTCTGCTGTGGGATCATCCTTTCTTCTCTTAAGCATACACTTTACACCCACCTGCTTTTATCACCAAGTGCAATGTATTGCTACTGCTGCATGAATACTACGTCAGCAGCTGTAGCCATCCCAAGGCGCTTCTAGCAATGGAGCTAGAAGTGTTTCATCTAAGCTTATTATGCTGTAGACACAAGACAAATCCAAGACAGAAATAAGCCACTTTTTAAGCCGAGGAAGACCATCTGAGCAGGAGTTTGCAGTTAATTAAGGTGATGCTGTTTGTTATTGTGACTAGGAGAGCGGAAGAACAAAGTCATCAGTTCAGGAGGCTACAACACTCAGGAGTTCGCAGAGTCGGCATCCTCTCTACGTTCACCTACCCCTCCTCTGCTCCTCAGCAAGGCCCATGCCTGCAGAAACTTATTTTAGAAAAAACAATGGAAAAAATTGCACTAAGCCCATCAGCCAGCAGAGAGAAACAATAAGAGGAAGTAGGAAGAATTTTACATAGCGCACACAATGCCTGGATCATTTGCTGGGCCTGGCCATAGGTTATTTACACCTTCACCAAGCGACAGCCCATGGTACTTTCAGGGCTGACACTACACCTGTGTTTAATAGCAAGACTTTGGAAATGATTCGCTCCATAACTGCCCATACAGCCTGCATATCTGATCTGCTTTTACACAGCTTTAGCCATAGAAAGGAAAAAACTTGGGTTGGAACTGTTTTCCAGTCTCATAAAGGTTAAAAATGTTAAGGGCAGCATGCTCAAAATAAAAAAAAAATGCTCAAAATCAAACCAGAAAGCAAAGGTTCGTGGAAGGATTTTATAGACCATTTTTTTATTTTCTTTCATGAAAACAACAACAAACATTAACCACTTAGGTGTTAAAATAAATTGACAGGAAACAATTTCATTTCAAAAAACTCACAGAAGAATTTTAATGAAAATCAATACTTCAGTGGATTTCTTGAAAAATAGGAAGTCCGCCAAGATTTCCTATTTCCAGCAATTATTTCCTGAAAGCCATTTCCACCCCAGCATTTCCCAAACAAACACGTAAATATTAAAAAAAAAATAAATAAATAAAACCAAGAACAGAGCCAGCTCTAAACAATCTCTCCCCTACTCCTCAAGCTTCTTGGGGAGAGCAGCAAAGGGAGAGCAGGAAAAAGTCAGCAGTTGTCACTGAATAAGTCAGGACCCAGGAATAAAAACTCATTTCACTTATTCTAAGAGAAAAAGCTCTGAAATAAACAAACAAAATGCCTCCCCAGCCCTTCCTTCTTCCCAGGACCCTCTCCACTTCCCAAACACGTGATAATCTCTTCCCAAAAGCTTGCCCAGGTGATCTAGAAACTGCAGCCTCCTGCCACCAGCCCGGGGCATTGCTTCCCAGCCTGGAAGGAGCTGGCCGGCCAGGGAGGGGATGTCTCAGGCAGCGACTATTTCCTTCCTCTGTCTCAATCTTAGGGGTTTTTGCCCTTGTTTGCACCAAACTTTCTGGGATAAGCAGCCTGTTCCCAACGCCTTCTCCTGTTGCCTGCGAGGCTCAGTGCTACACCACTGCAGTGTCTGGGCTGGGACGGGGACTTCCCTGGGGTTGGGTGGTTCACGTTCTGTGCGTATTTGTCACTGAGGTTGCTAGCTATCAGTGGCTTTCGTTTTAGACATGATTGTAATTTTAAATGCTAGCCAAGGTGCCTAGAACCGCAGAGAGGTGAAGATAAGTGGGTGTTTGTAGATTTTATTTTATTGATCAGCATAAATACTTTGTGAAGAAGAAAGTTCCTGTAGTGGCAGGGGAGAGGCAGCAGACACTCAAGAGTTATTTAATTCATATTCTGACCCTTCCTCATAGACCTGGCACGTCCTAAGTGTGATAATGCTGGTGGCAGAAAGGGGAACGGGCTCTTTGTCACACCTCTGTGCCCCAGAGAAACCGTGGCACCTCGCTGCTAGAGGGGTCCCACAAACACGGCCCTGCCCGGGGGACTGAGGTGAGGACACCCGGGGGTTTTGGCTGCCTGGACCTCACTCGCTGTCATCTGCAGCACTGTCTGGGTTGTGGCACAGTAAAGGTTCTGTGCTGCAGAGCCTGCACCTGAATCCCAGGATCCTTCCCTCCCTCAAGAACCACCATCAGACTATAAATATTGCCAGCCCTCGGGTGTGCAAATGCCCCAGGCCCTGCTACTGCAAGAGAGATGAGCACTGACTTTTGGGGTGTTTGGTGCAGTGGGAAGGTACTTGGTTACACAGCATCTGACCACACGCCTCGATCCGTGTTGGGAGGGCAGAGCCCGGCAGTGCCCACTGGCTGACACCACCATTTTCTTGACATCCACCGGATGCCTTGCAAAAGAGGGGTGTAAATGCACAGAGGAGGAAAAAGTTGCTTTTGCACGTCTGTGCCCAAAAAACTTCTGTCACTTGTGCGTCTTAATCTTCTACTTTTACTTTCTCCTGCCTTTTTCTTTGTGTTCTTTCCAGCACAGAGTATTTTACACACCTTTGTCTTTAGTAATAATAAGAGAATGAACAATTCTTTGCACAAGTAAAAGGAATCACATACAAATGTAAAGAAACAGGATTTTTCATATCCCTTTTCATTCATGTGCAATTTTTTTTTAATGATTACATCTTTATACTTGCTCCTAATATTCTCTCTCACTACACTAAAGGGATTTCTCTAAATACTTTGCTGCCCAATCCTATTACCAAAGGCAAGTCCACCTGAGCAACTGGTGTGAACTCACTGACCCTTGCAGAAGAGTGCGATTTGCCAGGCCGGCTCTGAGACGGGCGTCCGCACCGCACGCTGCGGTGCACGGCGCCCAACCCTGGGAACAGCAGTGGTAGACGTGGTCAGAAAAAAATTATCATGTAAATATCACGGTAGAGCTTCTCTTTTACATCACTTTTAATAATTCCTAATGAAATGTGCACTCGGGGGGATGCTGACAATCAGCACAGAGCAAAACGAACAAAATACTTGGTGGGCAACTGAGTACGGATGCAGACAAACAACGGCATCGAATTGAAAGGTTTTCGAGACAGTTTCCATCACCTCCCTGCCTACAGCTGGGTAGGTGTTGAGAGAAGAGCAGAGCCACGGAGCTGGGAGAAGCGTTTCCAGCCAGCGATGTGGCAATGTGAAATGACCCGCTGTACCCTGCGCTTGGCTCTCCCCAGTGCTTCAAATCACACCAAGGCTTTAGGAGGAAAGCGGTTGGTTTACCTTCTGAATTATAATTTTTAGGGAGGTGGGTAGCATTTCGGCAGAATTTGTTGATGAAAATGATTGTTCTGGAAGTATTTATAAACGCCGTGTAAAAGACAACTAGTCATTTTCTGGACAGATGGTTGGGTATTGGGTATTTTTCTCCCCCCAACATGTGATCTTTATTATCTTATGTGTAAAAAACCATAAAGGGAAACCCACGAAAAGGAAGCAAACATACACATTTCAGTCATCTATATTTTATATATTAAACAGGGACACATTTTCCCTCACAAAACCCCATGTCCCGTCATCCAAAATGCCCTGAAAATGCTAACGACACTGGACAACCAAATTAACTTCCCGTTTAAAAAAAAAAAAAAAATTAAGGAAAAAAAGAAATTTAAATAACCTAACGAGACACCAACATACCACCGGGTTGCCGGTGCAGCAGGGGCTGCACAGACAAGATCTGAGCAAGCACAGCCTCTCCTCCAGGATTTTACCAAGGAAAGCCCCAGCCCTCCCCTGGAGATGCGGAGCCTCTGCCGCACTCCCAGCGAATTTGCCAGCCAGCAGCTAGCCCCAGAGAGAGGAAAAAAAAAAATTAAAAAAATCTTAATTTACCTGGAAATTAAAATCATTTCCCTGGCAGGAAGATAAAGGCAAAGCGAGCACGGACGGTGACTGCTCTATCTGACTGCAATACGGAGCTCAAAGAGGCGTTGGGGCAGATGCAGGCGAAGGGGGGGAGCAGGAGCCAAACTTGGGACCAGCTCTGGGGCTCTTCGAGAGGAAAAGAAAAGTATCCGGAAGGTGATTCACACCTGGAAGCCGTGAAGGAATCAGGCTGCCGATGCAGGTGGTTCTCCAAGCTGTAGAAAAATCTCTTTGCTAGCTGGGATTGCCTTTGCTCCGAGCAGCCCTGGCAGGAGCGAGCTATTCGTGATGCTCCCCCTCTTCCCTTCCCCATATCGGAATTAAATAAACGGTAATTTTGGTCTTACCTGTTTCTTTGGAGGGCGTTTCTACGATTTTTTTTTTTTTGGAGTACATGCATGTCCTGGAAGCTCTGCCCGGGATCAAACCCGACCTTCAAAGGGTGGTGAGGTTTCGGGGGGGTCGGGGCGCGGCGTGCCCTGCCTGCCGCTCTCGGGAGCGACAACATGCTGGCACGGGCACGCGTGTATTTTAAAATCGAGGAAAGTTCGGGGAACGGAGGAAAGTCCGATATTTCGAAGGGAACGGGAAACCGTAAAGGAAACTCGCCTTGTTTTGCTCTCCCCCATCGGATTTTCTGGCAAAGCTCAGGCTTGGGGTGATGCCGGGGGGAAGCCGGCGGTACCGCGGGGCCCCCGGCCCCCTCCGAGGCATCGCTGCCTTCGCCCCGGGCCCGCCCGCCGGGGAGGGGGTTCCCCCCGCATCAACACCTCCTTCCAAACCCGTGACCCCCGTCCCTCTGGGCTCCGGCACTACTCAAGGCTGGGGAGGTAGGAGCGGCTTGCGGGGCCGGGGCTGGGGCAAAGCCGTCCCGGAGAGGCAGGTGAGCCCGGGCCGGGCCCCGGCGCTCCTAGAGGCGGTGGGGGCCGGCGCAGAGGTCCCCCTCTTCCAGGATGTCCACCTCGTCCTCGGGGTCCTGCAGCAGGAAGGGGCCGCGGGGGCCCTTGCGGGGCTCGGCGCCGGCCGCCTCGGGCAGCTCGGGCTCGGGGGAGCTCTGCTCCCGGCTCTCCTCGCCGCCCGGGTGCTTGGGGTCGTCCTGGGTTTTCCGCAGCTGCTTTTTGTGCTTCATCCGACGGTTCTGGAACCAGGTTTTCACCTGGGGAGAGCGGCGGGAGAAAGAAAAAAAAAAAAAAAGAAAAAAAAAAAGGAATAAAAGTTATTTTTATAATGCTTTTTGCTGCATGGGATCAGGGGTGGGGACGGGTGCCAGACCCCTTCCCGGCGGGGTGGTGCCGGTCCCCGCCGCCCCGGTACCTGGGTCTCGGAGAGGCTGAGGGCTGTGGCCAGCTCCACCCGCTCGGGCGTGGAGAGGTAACGCTGGATCTCAAACCTCTTCTCCAGGCCGGAGAGCTGCGAGTCGGAGAAAACGGTGCGGGCTTTGCGGCGGCGGCAGTGCTTCCCGGGCAGCTCGGCGTGAGCGTGGTGCTGGAAGAGGGCTGGCACCGGCATTCCTGGGGGGACACACGGCCGAGACCCGGGCTGCGGTCGGGCAGGGAGCCGGGGCTGCCCGGGGGTGGGCTGCAGCGGCTCGGGGGTGGGCTCTCCCCCTGCCTCTTTTATTGTTATTTTTTTCGTTTATTTCGTTTTGAGGTCGTTTTATTGGTTTGATTTTGGGGGTCTCGTTGCTCTGAAAACACGGGGCTTTGCAAAGTGCTTCGCCTCTGCTGAACCCGCCCCAACAAGGCAAAGGCAGCCCGGGCAGCGCCCGCAGCCTTCCCACGCCGCTGCGGTTCGGGGGTCAGCCCGGCGAGGCGAGGCTGGCAGGGAAACCTTCACCCTCCTGGCTATTAAACCACAACGAAATGGACGCGGAAAAAACGGGGGAGCCCTGGAAAAGGCTGGGAGGAGAGCGGGCAGGAGGAGAGCTGTCCTTCACGGCCGCGCCGGTGCGCAACTTGGGCTGCCCGGTGAGAAACTTTGGAGGAGGATTTCCTTCCAGAGCAAGGAACGGGCCCGGGGAAGGGCTGAGCGCGGATGCCGGCGCCGGTAGAGCCCCGGGGCTCCGGCCGGGCGGAGGGAGCCTCTCCCAGCCTCGGGGAGGGGAGCTGGCACAGCCCCGGCAGTGCTGCTGGAGGTGGAAAAGCGAAGCCCGGACACCGTCTGGAGGGACAACGCGAGGAAGAAGAAATGTTATCTGTCCAAAAATAAAAATAATTTTAAAAAAAAAAGGGGACAAAGAGGGGGAGAGGGAAACCCTCAAGATCTCGGGCAATCGAGCGACTGGCAAGCTGCAGCGCGGTGGGCTCCTTTTCCCGATAACGAAGCCGGCGCTGCCCGGGGCTCCCCGGGGCCGGGGCCGGGCCGGGAGCTGCGGCCGGCGGGGCTCGGGCAGCCGGGGCTGCCCCGCGGCGAAGGACGCTCCGAGGGCGGCTGCCGACTCCTGCCCCGGGGGGAAGCAGCCAGGATTTCGGTGAAAGATGCAGAAAGGTGCCCCGCCGCCCCGGCGGGGCTTGTCCTTCCCTGCTGCAGCATGTCCCGTCCGGGGCTGCGGGCTCTTGTCCCCACCCGGGTCCCCACCTCGACACCACCTGGCCACAAACTGGGCAGGTTCCTCCTGCGAAGGGCTGCACTTACCCGAGGTGGTGAGAAAGTAGGGGTGGTGGTGATGCTCCGGCTTGTGCAGGGCAGGATGCGGGTGAGGCGCCAGGAGGGTCGGGGTTGGCATCAGGGGGTACCCATAGTCCAAGAGGGGGACGCGGGAGGCCAAGGAGCCGGGGAAGTGCTCGGGGGGCACCTCCCGCAAGGGCTTGGGCTTGTGCAGCAGAATATCCTCGATGAAGAAGGAGGTGGGCCTGGGCGCGGAGACGGGGTGCACGGGCGAGGTGAAGTTGAGGTTCATTTTGGTTGTTCCCCGCCTCGGGCAGCGGGGAAGAGACCGAGCCGGGCTGAGCGCTGGCTGCCGGAGGAGAGAGGGCGGCCGGCTGCACCTCCCGGGCCCGAGGATAATAAATAAAAATAATGATAATAAATAAAAAGCAGGTTAAAAAAAAATCCGGAGCAAAAATAAATAATAATAATCTAAAAAAACATATTCCCCCAGCCAGAAATAAACAGAAAGAGCCGGGGGATGCGAGGCGGGTGGGTTTGGGCTGCGCGGGGAGATGCGCGCCTTTGAGGCGCGGTGGGAAGGGGGCTCTCCAGCGAGCCAATAGCGATCGGGCGGGCGGGGGGACGGGCCCGCCGGGCCACCCAAACCACCACCGGGCCACCCAAACCACCACCGGGCCACCCAA
The DNA here is from genome assembly GCA_013401315.1 of Balaeniceps rex. Taxonomy (NCBI): domain Eukaryota; kingdom Metazoa; phylum Chordata; class Aves; order Pelecaniformes; family Balaenicipitidae; genus Balaeniceps; species Balaeniceps rex. The sequence goes on from VYZW01055308.1 coordinate 10,435, forward strand.
ACCACCGTCGCGGCGCGGAGGGGGCGCGCAGCCTCCCCCGCGCAGCGTGGGCGCACCGTCCCGAGCAGCGCGGCAGCCCTCAGCACCGGTCCGAGCGGTGGGGTTGGGGCGTTTTCCCAAACGGGAGTGTTTTCTCCTTTTTTTTTAAGGGAAAAACTTGGGGGGGGGGGGAATAGCGGCGCTTTCCCGCCCTGTCCCACGCTCCGCTCCTAACTCGTCCCCCCGCACGCAGCTCGTGCCTTTCCACGCAGGTTATCACCCCGTTGGGGTTTTGTTCCCATACATTCCCCGCTCAGTGTTGTGCTAACACTTCTTTTTTTCTTTGGTCTTTCCTCTGTTTGTCTTTTCTTTTTTTCCCCCCCTAATCTGTAACATTCATTTCCCCGGAGTCAATTTGCTAAAATGAGGGTGATATACCACATCATAGCCGAGATAATTTCGGTTCGCATCTCAGAAAATTGCTCTAATTATTGGTGTTAAACTCAGGGAAATTAAAAGAAGGCACTTCTCCTTCATCTCCTGATTTTAAGCTCTAATTTGTTGAAATCGAGTTGTCATCACAATTCCAATCACTACCGTTAATAGTAAAAGTGTTCTAATAGAGCCAGAATTCGCGCAACCCATGCTATTAGATAATTAAGAAAGATGTTAGAAAGGCAAGTGCTAATCCTTGGGCACACGGACAGCGTTTCCATCTGATCCAGCAGGTAGAACAAATTAATTACCAGAATCAATTAGTCCTAAAAGTACAGTTCTCAGGGTAAGCCATGTCTTCCATATGGATGAGCTGGTAAATGGTAAATAGACGAGGAAAAACCTTCAAAAGAATAGAAATGGCAATCGTCGGGGTTTAATGAATCTGGAACTCGGAGCGCCCGAGTTTTCCAGCGGTGCTGTCTCTTCGCTGCCGCCGCCGGGCACGATCCCGCGTGGGCGAGGGCACGGGCACCGCCCCCCCACGGCGGGCAGAGCCTTCTCGGGGTTTTTAGAACAACTAATTATAATGCCTGGTGGCTTTTAAAATACAGATGTGGCTCCTCCATCAGTTCCACCGGGCCAAAACTCAGGGAGGAGCAGAGAGCTCCCCGTCTCACCGGGAAAACCCACGGGAGCATTTTTGTCTGTATATACAGGCAGTGCGTGTTACAGCCACGCACACGCTTCGTTTTACACGTGTAGTGCGGACGCGCGGGCAGGCACCTCTGCGCTCATCACACACTTAAGCGGCATATATATATACACACATATATATACACGCATATATACACATATACATACACACACACATCTGTGCCCGCACTGTCTGGATGCGGGTGCACTGCTGTGCCGAGGCAGGAGCGCTTCAGGAGGCACAGGGCTGGGGGAAAGGCTCACCCACCGCAGAGCTGCCTCTCCTGATGCTGCCAGAAAAAAACCCTCTTTTTCTCCAGGGAAAAAAAATTAAAAAATAAAATTAAATTAAATTAAAAAAAAATAATAGTAATAAAAAAAAATCTGTTGCAGCAACCCCTCCTGAAACGCCCATTTTGGCATCAGCCCGGAATTTTGGCTGGGGTTTTAAAAATACAACAGGCTAACAACTTTCTCTGAGGAGCAAATGAGTAAGCAAATGAATTAACAGTGATGAAACGGGTCTAATGCCCAACTTGTTAATGGAGGGAGCGCAGCCAAGGGCATGTAAGCTGCTTGGCTGGCCATTTCATCAGCTGAGATTGCTTCTCCGGGAGGGTGGGGGGTGTATATATATATATATTTTTAAAGCAGATCTGAAAGATTAAAGACGTGTTACTTCAGCCCGATTGGGTCACAGCTTTAGCTTGCTTGCCTGACAGCCACATCCAGAGGGGCTGCTTTTCGGAGTCCCTCTTTATTTAGGGTACAGCTGGGGAGGGGGGAATGGAGCCGCTGTCTTGGTGTTACCTTGCAGCAACAGCAGCAAAACCCGGCCCCAAAGCAGGCAGTGGCACTTCAGGCACCGCAGCCTCTCCCTGGCATTAATTCAAGGGCAAAAGGCAGAGGTGACAACCCCCAGTCTGTGGAGAAGTCCCCTGAAAGGAAGGTAGACCCCAGGAAGGGGGGACCTCTGCACTGCAGTCCTCACACCCAGGGATTTTTTTAAATTTAACATTTCATGTTTTTTTTCTGACATGAAAGGGGTGCCAGGTGCTTCCCCCCCTCAGTGGGTGGTGTTGGCAGGGTGGCCTCTTTGCCTTACAAGCCTCTTACCTATTTTTCCCCTTTTGGCCCTCTTCTGCAGGTCCCCACGGTGATGGGGACCCAGCAGTATTGATCTCACCCCGGGGCCCCCAAACACTCCCAGGCCCAGCTGCACCCTTGGCCCTCTCCGAGGAGCAGCCCCTGGGTCACAGATCAGCCCTTTTTTCTGGCTGCCCAGGTGTATGCACACAAGCAGATATTCCTATATATTTTTGCATATGCACACAATCCTATTTGCTGCCAAATTTACAGGTGAGTCGAGGCTTCAAAGAGACCCTCTGTGGCCTCCTCTCAACAGAGTGGGGTGCCCGGTTGAGGTGGTCCCACAGCTTTTCCCCAGATTTCACAGAAACTGCCCCAAACCTGGGGGGGGGCTGAGGTCTCGCTGGGCTGAGGGACACATCTAGGAGAGAAAACGAGAGGGACTGGGGTCAGTGCAAGGTAGGGAGAAGCATCAGGTTTGGCTGTTTTACTCACTGTGTGCTTCCCTTCCCATGGGGGGGGACCAGAATTGCCCCCAAAGCTGTGCTCTTGCATCCTCCCCTGAACACCTTGTGGGACAGTGTAACATCTCACCCTGCAACCCAAAACGATTCAGACCTCCTCCAGAGGCACGTGCCTGTGAACCCAAGTAGCCACACTGCTGTAGAGTTTGTTTGCTGTTTCTTCATAAAATGAAATTATTTCTACAGGCTCAAAGAGCTTTATAAACTTTGCTGGTAGAGATGCACGCATATCCCCCCCATATATGTATACACGCACACGCCCCTTTCATGATTTAATAACATAATACACATGTGCTTTGCTTACATAAACACCAATTGTCATTACTTCCATGCTTAAGATCATTTGAAGGTATTATGGGAAAATTTTGCCCAGGAAAACAGAGATTTTTTTGACTTAAAACCTAGGGGGTCATTTAGAAGGTCGGTGCAGCTACACTGATGTTAGTAGCTTTATTTCAGTGTGTTGCATTAGGGATAAATTTGGTGTGGTTTAAAAATACATGCACTTACCTTCCCGTGGCTCTTGAAGAGGTAAGGTAGCTTGGGAGCCCAGCCTTTTCATGGCTTTCAAAACAAATCCACTCAAAAAGGAAGGGTTAAATTAAAAACAGACAGCCTTGATATGATCAAAATGGGAGCCTGGCTGCAGGAAAGAGGTCTGAAGAGCTCAGTTTGCGTAGCCACACACATAACATAGAGAGAGGTCTTTTGAACACAAAGCATGGCTTAATGGAGAATGTTCCATGCATGATGCTTCAGGCAAAAACCGCTCCCCACCCCGAAGGAGCGGGGTGCCTCTGCCCGGAGGCTCACTGGGTGCTGCTGGCGAGAGGGAAAAACACTTCTATGCTTCGCTGCAGCCGCTTTCCCCATCTGCATCCCGTGTGCCTCTGTCTACATCTACCCTTTCTCTGCATGTCTGCAAGACCTGTCTCACCTGGCACCCAACCCTGCCTCCTACCACCCTGCAAACTCTCCGTGGAAAATCGTGGCTCCCAGGAGCCCAGTGATACTGTGTTCATGACAAGAGAGATTTTTTAAATTCATCTTAATTGATGTGACATGAGTGCAGTTAAAGGCGGTGGTGGGAAACCCCTTCAGTACAAAGTTAGGTCTGCACTAGAGGTTTTCACCTCTGGCATTTCAGCATGGCCAGAGGTAATATTTTAATGTTGGCAACCCTCTAGTGTGCCTTGACACCAGCTCAAGTTTGAGGAGGGCTTGGTGGATGGGCTTTGTGGTTAAGCTCTGCCTAAAACAACAGGGCCTAGCAGGTTGTCTCAGGATGGATAGTGCAAACGACAGGGCTGGTAGAGAGTGGGAGGGGAAAGAAAGTGTCAGAGAAGAGTTTACCTCCTAACAGGGGATGATGGCAGCACCAGGAGAAGATCCAGCCAGGTCTTCCAAGGCTCATAACTCTGCCACCCCTTGGCTTTTGCCACCTCGAAAATACGTCGTCCCGCAGCCCACAGACTGGCAGTCCTTCTCTTGTAGCTGAGATGAAGAGAAGACAGAATGAGAATAGGGAAGTAATCAGCCTGTGGATTTTATTCCAAGACAATAAACACTCAGGTTAAAAGCTGGGTCTGTGCTATTCTGGCAGAGTCACTGAATCTACCCGCAGACATCACGGTCATTTCAGGGCTACAGTCCTAGGTAAAAAGCACAGCGGGGATGGAAGTGTTGCTGATGCGAGGGGACCACATTAAGAACTGATTGAGACAGGAAGGTAATTTTGAGGCTTGTATCACTACCAATAACTGGAAGAAATTTGGGGATAAGAAGAGATATGGCATCAATGACAGGCAAAATAAAATTTAAAGAGTAAAAGCTTAGACTGGATCTTCCTTACACGGCTCCCAAACCCAACTCTCTATGCATGGGCTCGGGGGTTTCATTCCTAAATCTGGAATTTTATCTCTGTACTGAAAATTTGCCTCATTAGCTGATAATCCTGAGCATTTTTTGAAGGCAGAGTACTTACAAAAAGAGAATGAAAGTATTAACACTGACAGGTTTGGTCTAAATACTTCCCCTAAAATAGTGACTCCTATTAACTAAGACCTAGGATCTTTTTAATTGGCTAATATTTGTTTTCAAATTCAGCAGGGTTGTCTGTACTGTTCCAAAACACAGCAAGATTATTCCTTCTTTCTTTCTTTTTGAATGAGTCAGAAATTGGGAGGGAGGCTTAGAAGTTTCCCTGGGACCTGCTTTCCATTAGTCTTCTCTTCATTTGGTTACATATCAATTCCTCCTCATCGTGTGCCCAACCCATGGGCATTACTTACTCCCTCGAGGCGAAGGTGGTTATTTCACCCAAGACCATCTGTACTTTGGGATCTCGGCTAATCCTTTGCTCTCAAAAAATCCATTCTTGCTGCTGTAGTCACTGCTTTGCTGTCGCCTTTAGCACATTAATGCTTATTCGTTTTCTTTCCTTCCAGCTGTGTAACAATCATCTGCACAACTCAACATTTTGATTCACTTTTTTACGCTAATGACTCAGCCTTGTTTCCCTGATTTCATGACATGTGAACCTTGTACGTCCTTGCTTTTAACCTTCGGGGCAGGATAATCCTCCTTTTCCCTTTCTTATCCATTCAACCTTTATTCACTCCCATTGTTTTCCAACTGTTCTTTGTGTTTTTCCTCTGATTATTTGTCGTACTCCTTCTGTAGCTACCAGGTTCCTCATGCAAACCTCATATGCCTTTTCTGCTTAGAGGAATACTTTGAATACATAATCCCCGAGTCTGATCTCAGGCTGGCGTAAGTCAGGAGTAACTCATACAAAAACCAAGAGAGCATATAAATCTAAATGACGCAAATACTTTGATTCTTTTCAATTCCACTCTTTACTTTCCAACTTTAAAGTGTCTCATTTTGAAGCCTTAAAAATAAAAAGCACACAAATGATGCACTTCAAGGTCAGAAGAAGCTATTATGACCATCCAGTCTGACCTCCTGAATCACACCAGCCAGAGTCTCATCCAGTAACTCCTGTATCAAACTCATAAAAAACATCCAACCTAGGTAGACTGTGGAATAAGAATACCAGTTTTCTAACTCTTTAAATTATGTTTGCTACATCACAACATATACATAGGAAATACGTGTTTATAAATAGGGTGAATGAGCAGCTTTCTCTTATCTCCAGATCTCCAGCAAGCCTCTCCACTCTTCTGTACTTATGTTTTGACTAGCTCCATTGAAAATCTGTGATTATTTACAAACTTTACACTAAGCTTTTGTAAATATGATTCAGCCTCCAGTTAAAAGCTCAATCTCTACTAGAGAGTAGATTTTATAAATCACTTAGGACAAGCCCCAACCTACTGGCTTAGTTTTTCCTCCTAGTCTAAATACACAAATCGTTATATCATCTCACGCTGAGACAGAAGACGTACACAAATGTCACATCTTCCATACATCTCTCACGCCGTGTGTGTCACATGCACAGTGATGGTCACAAACTGATGCTGTCTTAGCTGATCATTTCGTTAAAAGAAAAAGAATCATTCTTTATTGAAAGATAATTAAACCTTTTTCTTTCATGTTTGCTCCAAACAGATTGCAAAACTAGTTGGACCTAGTTTACAAAAAAGATAACCTTTTTGATGATCAAAGGAAGAGATTGGTTCCATTACTTGCATTAGTCAGAGTTGTCTGTGCTGTGGCCTTCAGAATAAAGGGAGAAATGTACTTTAGAAAGATCTGAGTAACACACTTTACTCGAAACATTTTTGTATTATATTGCTTCTTGACTGTTTCAGCTTACTCTGTATCTGTGCACTTTATTTTAAGCACTCCAGAAGTGGATGACAAGTCTGGGGGAAAAAGATAGAATCTAGTCAGCATCTCGCAAATGCATCTTCAAATAATGCTTTAAAACTGGAAATTACATTTTGAAATGGCATTTTGTACATTTCCAAGGATGAGGTATTCAAATGGCGGTATGTTGTAATATAATATTGTCTAATGTTAAAAACACTTTCTTACATTTGTCAATATTGTTTTTAAATGGAAATATTAAAATGCTCTAGGTCATCTGAAACAAGTAATGGTGCAGGCGGATGCCTCATAACAAATTAGTAAGATAATATTTGCATGATTTTGCCACGCTTCAAAAAATAAACTCAGTTTATTTAGTTCAGCAATATTTGATTTAGTCCAGCTATTCCTTGCTCTTTCTGATATTTTATTTTAATATGACATTCTGCTAAAAAAAAAGAAACTTGTACATCCCTCTCTAAGCCTCCTCTTTCCCCATACCATGGTAAGGTTGTACCAGAGCAGCCAATTTCAATCAAATTAGCAATTTCAATCAAATTAGCAATTTCAATCAAATTAGTCGGACAATTAGCGGTCTCAAACATACACTTTCCCAAAATGTTTCGTAAGTAAGTGGCTGAACAGAAGGCGGTAACTTCATCATTGCAGTGTGAGTCTGATCTGCGAGGTCGGGGGACGCACACCGGCTCTCGGTCACTGACCCCTCGCTCCCCCAAAACCCGACTGCCTCTTTTGGGTCTGGTGTAGCAAAAGCAAATGCACAAAAATTAGATACCATGGGGATTATAACAGTTTTAGCAGTAGGTGAGAGAAATCCGACTGACTAAAAAGCTGACCATTAATGTTAATGTTAAAAACCCATGAATATTAAAAATGTTAAAATTTTTTTAAAATTTTAAAATTTTTAAAAAAATTTAATGTTTTAAATGTTAAAATAAACCTAATGTTAAAAAAACCCACAAATCCCCTTCCAGCCATCCTTTACTGCCAAAATGCGGGCACCCAGCACAGCTAACAGGCTCCTCCCAGGGATAGGGGATGCATGGCCAGGGCCTATTCAGGCAATAGGACAGCACTATAGGATCATCTTTAATTATTTATTGACGTCTAAAGGTGCTTCTAGGGGGAATGGTAACTTGCTGACAAACGTAACTGGACTACGGGATCAGTTCTGCTTCTTGGATGCGTGCTGAAGAATTCTGTATATGGGCTAAACACATTCTGGATAACAAAAAGACTTATACGTCACAAGTTTTTCAAGACTTCCCCAATTAGAAAAAAAATCATTACATATGGAGTTTGGCATTTTTTTTAGAACAGGAGAAGCGTGATGGAAAACTGCACAGACTTAGAAGCGTGCTATGATTTCTTACTTATGGGACGCACAAATTTGATGGGTTTGGTCTTGGTTTAGCTTCCACCCAGCTGGTATTTTTCATAATCAGTTATGGGGCTTCCTATTTCATAAGTATGGTATCTGCTCTTCAAAGCTAATGTTAGAAACGATCAATGCAATGTAATCACCAGGTTCACCAATGCAAAGAACGTATTTGTTCTCTGCCAAAATCTGCTTTTGTTTCCTTTTGACTTCGGGGAGATCGAGACTTGGCATTCAACAGCCTACAGCCGTCTTTGCAAATTAGTTTGCCATTTGTTATTATACATGGAAAATTAAACCTAGGTGTCCAACAGGTCAAGAGCCATAAGCTTGAATGGAGGAAAACAGCAGCACAGTTATGGGAAGCAACATATCATACAAAACGTCCTCAAAGCTAAGGGGTATTTTAGAATATTATGAGCTTGTGCATCTTTCTAACAGGGTCCCAAATAAGAGACGTGTGTGTGCACGCTCATATGTCTGCTAGTCTGTGCATTTCTGTCCAACTGAGATCAGTACTTGAGCCTCAAAATAAGTACAAAAAGGAGAATTTTCCAGTTTGTATCCTCTGGCAAATGCAATTTCCCTCCCAACACACATTAAATTCATTTAGCCTAGTGCATTTTTAATAGACATTATTCATCTATTACCTTAATGAGCTTGTGGTGAAAGCATATTGCCTCCCAATTTTAACAAAAGCAGTCTAATATTGCTGCAGCTTTTTCCCCTTTTGCCTTCTAAGGCAGCAGCACGGAGGGGGGAAGAAAAAAAGCTATAGAGACAGATAAGGTTTTTATTCTGTGTCACAACACTACATTAAGAATAAAACCTTCCACTTAAACACTTAAATGAAAACATCGAGAAACTAATTTACCATTTGTAACCACATGATTTAAGTAGGAGCAGCTTTAATTTTCTTCCCATTTTCCTCATATTCAATGTGAGCCCACATTAGATTTCACTGGCTCAAATCACAACACTTAAAGCCACTTTCATTTTCTTTTTGATTAAATAATTGAAATTCCTGTCACTGCCTGCACTTTACTAGCACACAAATTTTATGTGTAAAGATAAATACTCTTTCTTTCTCCCTTCCCTGGCTGTAGGCTTTTTTTTTTCTTTTTTTTTTTCCCCCCAGTTTAATCTTAAAAGCAGGCAAGGTTTAGTTTATTGATGGTTCCATAAAATGGATCAGTACTCCATTCACCTATTTCGTGGAATTATACCGCTCCCATTAAGTGATTGTTTGGAGAAATTATGGAAAGCCATCTTCTCTAATTTAGCTGTCGTCGTTGTAAGGTTATTGCTATCCAATCCTAAAAGGACAGGAAGCCTAGTTACTCGTGTGCTGTTCCCTCTCCCACACGCACATCCATTAATGTCTGAAGCCTTGATTTTTATTTAAGCATTTGTTTCAATTAGGGTAACAAGTTTTATTAATGCTCCCTAATAAGTTACTCTGACAAAATTCAAGACGCTTTCCATTGCAGCTCGGTGAATGGCACAGTCAATATGCAGCATCAATCGGCGCTGCCCGTAATGAGCAGGGGACGCAAACGCGACTTCCAGCTCCAGGGAGAAAGACCTGCAAGGCTCACCCACCTCGGCCCTGCTGACACGTCTTCAGGGCTGTAGCAAAGCTCATTTCCATTTCTTTGGGTTTTCACCGTAAGCGTAAGCGGTGGGAGAGAATTAGCATCCTTTAAAACGTGCCTCTAATGGATCCTACCTACCAGCCAGCACGCTGAAGAGGCTGGTGGCAGCTTGCTGTCTTCATCCCGCCAGGTCTTGGGCCATGAGGGTGGACAGTTGTCACATCCCCAGGGGACAGGGAGGAGGGTGGAGGTGCTCCAGCAAGGCAGTTTCACAAACCCTGGGCTTCATTATCATTTCTGGCTTAGATTTTGGAGCAAGTGACCCTGCACAAGCCGCTTTGGTCTGGGTCCTCCAAAGGTTGGAGGGGTCTAACTCTGATTAACAGGATTTAGACTTGCACACCTTGGTGTCTCTGTGCTTCAGTTTCTTACATATGAAGCATATATATATCTCATGGGTGCTCTGTACTTTTCAGCATCAGCCTCACGATTTAACTCTTAACACTTTTTCATGGCTACTAACCACAGGAGATTTGACACAAAATAATAGGTGTTGCTTGAAGACAGCAGCAAAAGACCTACAAAAGACATTTAAGTGAATTTAGAGAGACTCTGGAGCCCCCGTTACTTCCTTTATCTAAATGACAAAGGTTCGTATAAAACTTCACGTGTTCCCCTTCGCAGCCCCATGGAAGCAAACAGAGGAGACAGAACCTGGCTGGATCCACACTTGACCCTGCTGTTTTAATCTGCTTTCCTAAGGCGTCAGGTTTCCCTGATCAGGAGGTGTTGCAGGGTCATGAAGGATGCAGGAGAGGAGCGAGGCTATCGGCACGATGAGGCATAGGGGATATAGAGGTAAATCGATAAGGAACTGGACTTCATGAACAACCAGCTTCCATAAGAAACTCACATTATGTTTCCCAGCAAGAACCATTTTGCCATTGCATTGCTGTGAGTTCTCTCCTAATCTGACACTTTGATTTTCCCTGGGCGATGCCTACAAAGTGTAGAGGCCCTTACAGCATCATGCAGGAGAAGCAGCTACTGGGAGGGGTCATGAGGTGCAGGAAGATTTCTTCCTCTTCTGCTGCAGCACAAATAAGAAGGGCAACGTGTGTTGCCTCTAGAGTGAGCTTTTCACTGATGTGAAATAATACAGAGCATGGAGAGATGTGGCCTGAAACGGCAACGGGCAATGTGGATGTACCTGTATCACCCAGCCGAGCACAACACGAGCTCTCAGAGCCACAAACCCCACCGAGAACAAGGGTGTCTCTGCATTGGTTATAAATGAAGACAGAAATTAAGAGTGCGAGTCTAAATCAAGCCTGATTAGAAGACTGGCAAAGATTAGGGCAATAAAACTGCCCAGACGATATTCCAGCCATGCAAGCAGCTTTGTATTAAGTAGGACTGGCAGCCAGCTCGAGAGCACATCTAGTCCATCTCCCTGCCCCAAACATGCCCTGCACTTCCCACCTGGAAAGGGACGGGTCTGGCAGCCTGGCTGCTGAATTCCTCTTCAATCCCTGCTGCCATAATCACCATGATTTTTAGATGCTCTATATCAGCAATGCCAACCTAATCAGAAGTTTCATTCCTCAGCACACAGCAACACCCTCCTATTTTCTCAGAAGGAAAAGCCAGGATATTTTTATAATTCTTACAGAATAGCAATATCTTACTGCCGACCCCGTACCCCCACCAAAGCAGCAATGGCTTTGAATTTTGTATAGACTTCTTTGCGAAAAGGTTTGTGAGCTTCAAAGGGTGTCCAGTTTTTCTAACTCTATCTGCTGAGCTAGTGAAAGATGCTGCCTTTTGCTGCCAGCCTGGCCAAGTTTGTCTCATATACCATCCGGAAATCGATAAAGGCGACTTTCACATAACGCATCAGCCCAGTTCATGCAATTTAGAAGCCTTCTTGACATTGTTGAATATGCATTTTCTAATTGGGGGGGAAAAAAACCCCAAAACCGAAAAACAAACTTCCAGAGGAATATTTGCCACCAGCATTTGCAAGTAAGTCAGGTCCAGAAGTTAGGGACCTTCCTGTGAATACTGCAACGCCGTAGGTCAGCCACAGCTTTTAATTCTGAAAGGAGGTCCAAGAAACAGAAAAAAAAACATCTTTGTGATTGCCCCTCCCTTTCCCTCTAACTATTCACCCTAGAGAACATTGTTAACATATAATAACTGGGCATGTCAGAATCAATTAGGCAACTCATAATAAAGCAGATGCTGCTATTGTGAAGATGATGCAGTGAAAGTATGGGTATAGGAAGGCCCTCAGCGCAGTCCGGGCTAAGCAGATATGATGCTAATTGAATTCTTGCTGGCAATTTTTCACCCCTAAATGAACAAGAAAGAGAGGAATCTTAGAGTCTCATCTGTTTAGCTTGTGAACAGGAAAATGTTTTCAAGCCCAGTAAATGAGCAACCTAATCCACAGGGATGTTAGCAGGAGGGGTTTCTTTAAAAAAAGCAGTGCCCCAAACCCCTGATATGTTGAATAAGAGTTGTGCCCCGTTCCCACAACACCAGCAGCGATTGGGGAGTTGGTTATTTTATTTAACCTTAAGGACACTGAGCATTTCCACAGATTTTCCTTGTCCAGAGGCTGGAGATCCCACACAAGGCAGTGAGGGGGCTTTTCATGCTGCCATCGGCACACCAGCCTGCCGCCTGCACCGAGGCACTTTCAGAGCTTTAAGGAGGCTCTGACGGCACAAATATTTCAAATGCAGAACAGAAGAAGGACTTAATTGGACCCTGGGCACCAGAATTAAAAACTACTCCTCTCTACGCGGCTTTACTGCTAAACCCACACCCAGAAATCTCCCTCTTAAAACTTGCCAGTTCTCTCCCCTTCTCCTTTGTAATTCTGCGAGGAAGAGGGAAACTCAGCTTCAAGCCCTGGTGTTTAAACCCGCTCAGATGACGCTGGAGCAGCCTCTGACCGCTGAGCAGATGGAAGTACCTGTTGGGCAGGAAAGATGGGGTGCACTGGGACCCCAGGCTCTCCTCGATGGTGCTCAGCCTCCGCCGAGCCCACAAAAGAGAAACGAGACCTTTTCCTGGAGGTTTACATCCCAGTTTGCAAGTTACCCTAAATTCCAGGGTTAAACCTGCTGGGTATTATTTTTTGGCTAACAGCCTTGCTTTTTATTACTACTGGCACAAAAGAAGTGATTTCTCCACCTCATAGTTATCAATGAGCAATTAAGTCTCTTCTAGTAACCCTACGCCGAGAAGGCCTTTTAAATTAAAATGTTTTCCATTTGATTTTGTTAGCTGCTAAATGAAGATCGGGAAAAATAGGCTAATTACAGCTATCTTAATTAAGCTCCTACAATACCCCATAATTACACCCATACTTATCACCTTTGTGCTGGACACTTTAACCTGTTGTGGTTTGTAATTAGCGTGTCTGCATCGGGGGCTGTAAGCTAACATCTTCTCTCCCCCGGTCCGGCTGGAGTTTTGATTGGAAGTGTGGAAACAAACTCTCTGTTTGTGAAACTGTAATTGGGGTAATTTATGGGGCTTTCTGCTTAGCAGCAAACCTGGGTTAGAGAGCTGGGCTGGGGTTTAGCACGCTAGATGACTCTAAGTGTATTTTATTAAAGAGAAATTGCGGCATTACTGCTGAGCAGCACAAACATGGGCTTTTTGGAGGAGAGAGAGGAGGCAGAGCTTGATCTCAGATCAATACCTGGGCTTCTGGCTGACCCGCTCTCAGAGCCTTAGCACGTCACCGCTTGCATTTAGGGGTAAAAAAAAAAAAAAAAAAAATCTCCTCGTGCCTGAGTTTCCCCACCCATAGAAAGGAGATAGGCCAGTGTTCCAGGGGCTTGAGGCATCACCCACACAGCATTCCTGCTTCACCCCACTTTGCCCCATCTCCACAGCCTGGCACCCCCCAGCCCTCTGGTTATCCGCAGCAAGGGTGAGCCCACGCTGCACCAACAGCGAGCTGCCGCCCTGCCAGGTGAGCCCAAAAAAGCACAGCCTGCCCAGAGGAAAGGAAAAATATGGTGCTTACAGCTATGCCGGGATGTCCACTCTCCGTGCAGCGGCCGGCAGGTTTCTTCTTGCTCCCGATGTCCGCAGCAAGCATTTGCCTTCATCCTTGGGTTGGGAATGTGCAGGTTGGGTCAGGAAAGGTGGGCACACCCCAAGCAAACCCACGTACTCATTCCTATCCTCCAAAGGTGATACATGGTGGTTAAGGTGTGTAGCTGGACATGGGCACACGTTTCAGAGCAAGGCCAGTTCCAGTTTTTCCAACTTTTACCCTGTTTTTAATCTCCTCTTGCCTTAAAGCACTGTCAGACTAAGGAGAGCAGGGCTCAGGCACTGCTGTGTGTCTACCTGCAGCTCCCTGGAGCTGACGATGTGTTATTTCAGCTTTTTTTTCTGTAACAAGCGGGTAATAAAAAGAAATGAAATGCCTCACATCCACACACTAACTCAGAATAATATTTGGGCAGAAAAGCTCGATCCAAACACCCAAAAAATGCTGGGAAAAGGCTGAAATCCAGGGAGAGCAAACTGCACGAAATGCCAGCCCGTTTTGAGGAGGGGAGATGTGGTTGTACTTTTACTGCCAGGCTGTTATATGCCGGCACGGGGGAAGATGTACAAGTTGCAAGCGCTCTCGGTGCCGAATGGAAGGGCTTTCCTTCGGCCCAGAGCGCCTGCTTTAATGGAGACACAAATGGGTTTACTGGGAAAAAGCTTCTCTCGGCTTTGCTTTGCAGAGCCGGGGGCAGACGCGTCTCTGTGCCCCCCTCCCCAGCAGCCAAGGGGCCTGGGGCTGCTCCCCGGGCACCCCAGGGCCGCACTCACCAGGACGCATGGTACAGGGTGAGGGTTTGGCACCCTGGGACTGAGAAACAGCAGCTTTGTGGGCTCAGCTCAACAGCGTGAAGGCTGCGAGTTCAGAGCACCCCTCAGAAGCAGCACTGGTACTTGCTAAATTCAAACCATGCTGACTGCAAGGGAGAAGAATCTCTTTCCCTCTAGGTGCCCGAAAGACTCGCCAGCCCAGAAGAGCTGCTTTTTTTTCTGGGGAAAAACCCAGTTGCCAGAAGCTTCCTGGAGACAGGCAGCACAGCCGAGCTGCATATCCCCAGCTCAGCTCTGCAGAAAGACCCTGCCCTGGTGCCTGTCTCTGCCAGAAACCTGAGGGCTCAGAGGGTCCCGTGGTGTAAAACTGCAAAGCAGGTTATTTTGCAGCTAAAATGTTAGTATTTCACAGGCCCAGAGAGCTGTGGTTACAGGAATGACTCGATTTCTCAGGGCGCTGCAAGTCTTCGACCCAAGGGGAAAACCGCCTTTCCCCAGGTGAAGGCTCCCAGACTAAAAAACACCGGGGCTCCCTTGCCTCCTCAAAACATCCAACAAGGTGGGCTTTGATTTCTGAATCCTTTATTACTAAGCCTTTTCTTTCTCTCCTTCATCAGTTACTCTTCCTCCCTGGGTGGTCGGATAATTTCTGTGGACTTACATTAAGGGATGCACTTTGGGGTCTGGGTGCCCGTCTCAGAATTCGGGGCAGCGGGAGATGACTTGCCTGTAAAACCATCCAGCTCTCAGGCACAAAAAGTTGGTGGCTTTCTAGATGGATAAACTCTCCCCTGATAGACTTTGGGAGCTAAAATAAAACGAGGGAACATGTATGTACCCTGTGTACTGCAAACCCAGTGCTATTCTGCCTGTCTCGCCTTACCCAGCTGAAAAAATAAAGTGTCCATGGTCTGTAGGCACAGTGAGATAGCAAACGTGTTCAAATAACAAATTGTTGTCTTCTAATAAAAGCGCACGCATCGCAATTAAATTAGGGGGGGGGGGCAGTCTTTTGAGGACAAAGTTCTATATATGACCCGCAATCACAGCCACAGAGGCTTCAGCAGAAACCAAAATCAGTGCCACAATGTTTATTAGTTGGGAAGAAGTTTATTGTAAGACAGAAAAAAAGTAAAGAAAAATGAGGGGTGTGATCTTTGCACTAAACAGCACTGCCTGTATGGAAATACTCAGAGGAAGGAAAGAAGAAATTTGTTAAATCATGTCATTTTACTGTTCTGAAATAAAGGGCACCCAGCGCTGCCCACACTTATGAGGCCATTCAGAGCTGATTTATCGCTGGAGACCACAGAGACAGAATCAAGCCATTACAACCTTTTAAAAGCTTTCTTGCAACAAACTAAAAATATCCATTGCTGACAGATGCAAGCTGTCAATAAGGAATTTAAGAACTCAGTATGAAGAGTGGAAAGAGTGCAAAGTCTTGATAAACATCTCAAATTGGGTCTTACTCAGTGGGAAACAAGTAGTTTATAGTGGTAATTGTAAAGGGCATTTTACACTGAATCAATTAAATGAAAATCTTTTAAACCCTTTTTAAAAAGAGACCTTTTTAAGTTAACAGGTGATTTTAATTGGAACCATGGGACTTGCATCACGGGAGGTGGGTTGGGTTTTTTTGTTGAGATTTTTTTTTTGGAAGCATTCAATATAGGGGAAAATCGATACACTTCCATCAGCATTTGAACTCCCAGAGTCTTGCAAGTTGAATAGTGAAACTAAGCAAGAATTACAGTTTGCTCTGGTTTTGTGTGGCTTTTTCTAGCAATTAATATGTCTCCATCATAACTCCTTAATTGTGAAAGGTGCAGGAGAATTTATCAAGGCTGAGTTACCTTAGGATAACTATTTTTAGTCAGAATCCTTTGCCATAACCTACTATAAAATACCATACATTTTTAGAGATAATTTACCTTTAGAGAAGATGTCAAACATCCCAGCTGGCACAATCAAAAGCAGTAATTGTGTGCGAGCAGGATTTTACTTCTAAATTCCTTTTCTTACTTCTTCACAACCACAAAGGATGCTCTGCAGAATTACCAGCAGCAGGCAATGCCTGCGAGCCCCAGGGACTAACGCCACGAGCAAAAAACCTTCCCTCAAAAGCAAATGACACTTTCAGCAATTGCCTTTTAGAGCTGGTGAATTCCTTTGCTTCCCATCGCTCTGTACTTCATCAAACCTAGCACTGTCTGCCCTGCAAAGCTGCAAGGTGTCACTGAAACAGCAGCTGCCTGAGCGGGAGAAGGCTAGGGAAAACCAGGGGAAGGAATAACACACGGTCCCCAGGAAAAGGCTTGGAACTGGCTCCCTCTATGGAGCCCCGGAGGCAGGCATTAACTGGGTTAACCTGTGGATCCTTCAGTCTTTGAGTCTCATCTCCTAAAAGTCAGAGGGCAATGCCTAGCGTATCTAATCCCAGCAGGGACATCTGAGATCCAGGGGCAGGCGGGGAGCTCCTGGAGGGGGAGGAAGGTTTGCAGACCGCAGGGAGGGTCAAATGGGTGGCAGAAAAAGCAGCAAATGCATCACACAACCTACCTGTGGATTCTTCACAGCCAGCCAAACGAAAGCTCATCCCTTTGACAAAAACAACTAAGTCTTTGACGGTGCTCCCTTTCGCTAGCTTTAAACAGCTACAGCCCCTGCATTTAAACGTGTCCATTAAAGACCAGCAGAGGAACCAGTGCCAGAGCTGGAGGCTGCTCAGCGGAGAAAGGCGACGCAGTACACAGGCAGAAAGCTCCTCTTGTAGCTGGGGAAAGGAGCTGGCAGAGAAAACTCCGGTCCCCTAATGACTTTCACTGGCCAGGCAGACACTCAGGGCAAGGGGCAAGCGTGGGCTTGCTCCACGCCTTTGGGTGGAAGAAAAACGTCAAAGGGGAACTGAGAAGTTCCCCAGGGGAATACACAGAGGGGGAGAGCAAGGGCAGCCCGGCTTGCCCAGCAGAGCTGGCCACCTTCGCACAGCAGGAGCATCAGCAGCTCCCGGGGTTTCGCTGTGATCTTTGCAAGACAAGGTGCACTCCTTAAAGCAACCCTGGAGTTACACCCTGACGTTACCTCGAACGAATAAAAATGTGCAAGTCTCTAAAAGACGCATTCAGGCCTCCTGAGTGTGGAAAAAAGCCTGGAGAAATGGGCTGGCTGAATGCTAGGAGGTGTTCAAGGGGGCACAGCACTGGGGATGGGGCATCCCAGCATCTGCCCTGCGGTTCCACCCTCCCCCCCCTCCCTGAACTGTAGGACTGAGGAAAGAGGCCAGCAAGGCTGAAGACATTGGGCACTGCCATGAGTTTATTTACTTTACAGAAGTGTTCGGGTCACAGGAATCATGAAAGCCCCCTCCCCAAAGTATCGAAGCAGCACGTATCTCCTGCCTGCTCGCCCCCGTGGAGCTGAAGCCTCTTTTCGAGCAGCCAGGAGCTGGCACGCTTCAGAGATGGCTTTAGCAGGCACTAAAACACCTCGACTGACTGTCAGGGGTGGCTTTGTAGCCCTCCTGCCCTTCCCTAACCCTGCGGTGACTTTCTTGCACTCGCACACATGGTATTCCCAAACTGGTGGGCGACTGAGCGGCTCCAGAAAGCCGGCAAATGCCTTCCACATCCCGGCAGGGCAGGTGGGGAAACTGAGGCACGGGTGGCGAATCACTGCACGGAGGGGAGAAGGCAGCAATCCAGCCTCCGCATCTTCGGCGTCGCGCCCACCCTTCCTCCGTGGAATTGATGTGCTTCTGCCGTGCACTAAGTGATTAGTCTGCGGCTTCGCTGAGTGTAAAGTTATGGAGCGGGAGATCCAATCACAGGCACAACTCCAGTTGTGCTACAGGCCTATTTGAAAGGGTAAGTGTTCTGCATTTTTTTTCATGCCTGCAACAATCTAGACAAATAGGCTTTTAAATTAAGCAGTGATTTGGAATATAAGTGAGTGCATTTAAGCTGCTAAGAGATGGAAAGATCCTAATGGCTGAAATATTTGTCATATCACAAATAAACTGGCTGTATCGGGAGCTACTAATATAACTAATTTTTACTAAATCCTTCACTGCTCTGTGATAGAAAATGAGGTCAGCGTAGGTTGAGGCAACATAAAATGAGCAGCTGCCAGAAGGCAGCACAGAATACTGATAAAGAACTCTGCAGAAACTGTATCGCCTGCCCACAGAAAAAAGGAATCAGTTTGTTCAAATTAAGTTATAGCTTTTCCAGAGCATCCAGGGTTTTAATGAAAAGGTGCCAATGAATACAGGCTTTCAATGGATCCGGAATACAAATGCGTACCGAGACACTTCCTCAACGCCTCCCTATCCCCTAGACCTGGGTTCGCCCAGTTTTTCCACATGTTAATCACATTTTGAAAGGCACTTGGGTGTCAGAGAGGGCAGGATTGTGCCTCGGGGCAGCTGACGAGAGTCCCTGGGATTTCTACAGTTCCGTTGATTCCTACGGGGCTTTCCAGTTACAGGAGTTAAACCCTGGCTTAATCTGCCACTCACAAGGAGGAAAAGTGAAATGAAGAGGAATTCAGAGGACTTGGCCCACTTTAATAGAAAACCAAGCCCAAAGCCCACAGAGATAGTGCCAGGAACAGCTCTTGCACCTCTAGAGGCTCAGGCACCAAGAGCAGCTCCCCAAAATCACCCCGCTGCTGCCATGACCCCGTGCAATCCTGTGACACCGGTGCTCTAAGCTGCCGCATCAAGGATAGCACAGCCGGGGAAGAGGGGCAAGTGCTCAGCGTCAGAGATGCAGCGACAGACTGTGTTTTGCCTACCGTGCTTTTAAGGCTGCCTCAAACATTTGGGACCAAGCGGGATGCAGCCATACTCTGGTTATATGAGAAAAACAACATAATTGTTTTCATTCTCATAAAAAACATCACGAACACTTTGGAAGGGGAATTTCCTCTCTTCTTTACAGGCATGAACAGCCTGCCTTTGAATAAGGGGAGGATTTTGGTCATAATAATTGGCCCTTTTCATCCCTAAACTCCACATGAGTGGAAAAAAAAAGGCAAGTAACTCCATTGGTCAAATGGGAAACTGAGGCATGGGGAAACTGAGGCACGGAATGTCTTCCATAAGGGCAGAGATTGAGAGTCTCCCCCAGACAGGGCTGGCAGCATAAAGCAGATTTTCTATCTTTTCTAGCTTCCCTACCAGCAAACTGGCAGTGACTCCACCACGGCAAAAACGGGTCAGAGAGGGGGCCAGGGTGTCCAGTTATTATTTGGGACGATTTGTTAACACAGGCTCGCTCGCATGTAATCCCATCTCCCTGTGCCACGTGAGAGGCCAGCGTCACCGAGAGCGGCTCTCCCGGGATCAATACGCAGAGAGCCTTGGCAGGGGAACAGCGACCGCTCGGGAGCATCGGCCAATTTAAGAAAAATAAGATCAACATGGATTAGCAATAAAACTTAAAGCTCGCTGCCTTTCCTAAATGGAATGGTAGAAGGGTTCATATTTGATAACCATTAAATGGTTTAATGAAATAATTATAACCCAGACTCCTGAGCCCGGCCACAATCAATAACTATGAGCTCTAAGCAACAGCATGATCCAAGTTCTGCCATTTTCACAGTGCTCCCCAGCAGGCAGAGCGTGCGACTATAAATGCGATTGACGGTAAAGTTGCATTAAAACATCCCCATCAAGGGCAATAATAGATTAAAGGCTACTGAGGCGCTGCAGTTGGCTGGTCAATATGCTTTATTTTCTGCATCACCCCCAATTTTGCCACCCTCCCACATACTATTAGCGGGAGTCGATTTGCTGTCAATGACTAGCCCTGGCAAAAGATGCATTAATGCATGCTCACAAAAGCAGTGCGCATGGCATTATCACTTCACTCGCTTTCAAATTACAGCCTAATGCTGTCTCCAGGCAGCTTGTGACACGTTAACACTATGTGCGATTTGTTGGTATCGGGCTAAATATTTCATGTCTAAAGATTTCATCAGAGATTTGATGACAGAAATAAACTACCGCCCGGTGGGAAATCTTTCCGAATAATAGAATTAGGCATTGCTGGAAAATCGACAGAAAAGGGATGATGTTGTGGGATAGTGGAATAAGAGCAGAAAAAGCATGAGGGGAGAAGGAGGGCTGAGCAGGGGGCTGCTGAGTACCCATTTGTCTGCTAACTAAAGGCAGTGTTACTAATAAATCCAGTGACGGGGCAGAGGTTGCAAATCAGGTGAGTGTATGGCCCTCGCTCACAGATACCAGGCTTGGGTGCTCTGTTGCTGCTTTTAGACGTCAAAGAATCTCACATGACACATGAAACGCGGGCGGATATGCCCAGAGGTTTGCTTTATTTTCTGCCGAATCTCATAAACTGGCCCGTACCATGTATGCCTTCGCATCCCTCTGGTTGTATTGTGCTCTAGAGCCAGTAGAAAGGGCCTTGAAAACTGAAGGCATTGACTGATCTGAGGAAGACTGGGGCAAGCAGAGGCAGAGCAGCCCCGTGCCGCAGGGCTCCAGGCTGGCCCCCAAAACGTGCACTCAGGGCAGGAATTGGGGGACCCCACGAGCTTGCCCACAGCCGCTGCTCAGACACTGCTCTGCACGGGGAGCGTGGGCTACACAGCCCTGTGCGTTGCGGGTCCCAGGGGTCCCACCTGAGCGGCCAGCCCTCTGCCCTGTGTGCCAGACAGCCCAGACGGCCACTGCTGGCCACTCGCACGCCCGGGGACCTGGACCCCGCTTCCCGGCCAGGCACCCCGAAGGGGCTGGGCAGCCCTGGCTTTGCAGCCTGGCTGCCTAGCTGCTAGCAAAAGCCTTTATTCAATGCTGACTTGGGTGCACAGCTCAAAGGCAGCAAACCTATTAATCCTTGCTTTTTCGAGGCCCCAGGACCTCTGCATTGACTACCTCCTCCAGCAAGCGCTCCTGGCTTTCAGCCTGAACAAAACAGCCACAGAGTCAATCGTGTGATGAAAAAACAGGCACTTGACCAGAGAGAGGAGACAAGTACTGAGGCTGAGCAGCGAGCAGGCTGCTTGGTCTCTTGGTTTAGCTGCGTTTTGCCTTTACAGCAAGCCCTTCTATAACAGCAATTTCAAATCCCAGCTTTGATTCATACGCTTTCCTTACAACCAGCTGTTGCCACCCACCACTGAACACCCAGCTCTCACTTTTTCTGAGCTGTTTTTCTTATTTTCTTTTTTTTTTTTTTTTTTGGTGGGGGTTCCTAAGGATTATTTGAAAGAGTTAACAGTACCTTTGCAGTTGTTGGGGGTTAGGGAGTTCCCTCTTCTCCAAGGTAGGAAAGTCAAGCACAGCTTGGTTAATTATCCTTAAGGCTACTGCAGATTGTAAACCTGGGTTTACTTGCAAAACATGAGTGTTTAACACCCCAAAATTGTCTTTCAATCATGCTTTCTTCTTCAAGAAACTGTGAGAGCTTCTTCAAAGCTCCCTTTCTTTGCATTTTGCAGTACGTGTAGGAAAGAAACCAAGTCTGACTCCCAGAGCAAACACAGGTTTCCCCCCCTCAGTAGCAGAGTACTTGAATGTTTTATAATAAAGCTGTACAAGGAACCCAGAGCTTTTTTTCTTACCTCTCCTGGACTCCCTGTGTAACCCTTAGGCTGTGGTTTTCCAAAAAGCTGAGTTAGGTGCTTGAACAGGGCTGGCAGGGCTGCCTGGAGAATCAGCCTGCCTCTACCCCAGCTCCAGCTTCCCACCGGGTAGCAAGAATGAAGCTCTCCCCCAGCTGGGTCACTGACTCCAGCAGGAATCTCCTTCAAGCCCAAACTTAGGCTGCATACCTCTATCCCAGTTTTATCAAAAAATAAATGCACCCTGTCTCTCTCTCACACACAAACACACAGAGAAATTTGGTAATACCCCAAAGCAGGAGCTTTTACAGGGGCAAGCCAGTAACATATTCTTTGATGTCCTACAAAACAGCCACAGCACTCCTTATCTCTGAAAACAGACACCAAAACACTTTGAAAAGGAAAAAAGGTTTAATTCACCTTGGTGAAGACACCCAGAAAGCAGTCAGCAGTGTCCAAGCAGACTTCTGAGCTTGTGAAACAAACCCTTGAGCTGATTCCTGCCCTGTGAACAGGCTATGCAGCATGTTTGTGTTACCTGCAAGGGAATGGAGGGTTCCTCCTCAGCAGAACCAAAGTCAGCCTTTTCTGGTGAAATATCAAGTAAAAACCCTCCCTTAAGCCTATTTACTGAGACATTTTTCATGCTTTCCTCTAAGACAGGCAACACTGGTCACTGACAGATCTCAGTTTAACTGGACTTTACTCCACTGACTTTTCTTTACTCTCTAAAGCATTTGAGCTGCGGGGAGAGGCTGCCCCTGGACATCAGCATTTCAGACCCCCCTGCGCTCCAGTATGAAACCAGGCAGGGGAACTATTCCCTCAGCATTTCGATATCAAGCAGAGAGACTTGGAAAAGGTCCTCTGCTCACCACTGAGGCTCCGGTGGGAAGCTGCAATGCTAAATTCAAAAGGAATGGTCTGTCCTTCACACTGTTACTGTTACCAGACTGATGACACCTAACAGCTTCGGGAGAAGCAACCTGCATGAGACTTTCCAGGGAGGTGAAACCCCGGTAGCTTCTGAGGCCCCCAAATAAACTATGAATTAAGTTTGCCCTTTCCAGTAAGGCAGTAACCAAAGGAGGCGATTCATGCAGCCAGCTCTTTCATAGCCCTTAGAGCAGGGAAATAATTGGGCAGGTCTTACAAGAAATAGTTGTGTTACAGGGCGCAGGAGCTGAGTGGTCCAAGATCAAACCATTGCGATAGCTGCTTGGCTGCAAAACTTGCTGGTTAGGAAAGCTGGGAAGCTGAACAGGGAGTTTGCCTCCTGCAGAGCTCTCCTGTCACTGTCAGACGCAGCATTGCTGCTTCTGTTTGCCCCTGCAGAGGCAGATCTTGCTCATCGGTAAAGAAAATAAAGCGGGATAGCCTGCCGCTTCGGAAGGAAACAAGATCCTCAAAAGATGCACAAAATAAAGTGGTATAGATGTTACCTGCGTTTGTTTCTTTGCCTCTGTTTTTGCAGCCAGGGCAGCAGCGTTACCAGCACACGGCAGAGAAACGTGACAGCCACACAGGTGCCTGCCCTTGACATCAGCCTCACCGGGTACGGCTGGGGGGATTCCAACCTATTACCCAATTTGTGCCTAATTAAGAAACACTTGTAACAGAAAAAGAAAAATCTTGAATTTAAGTTTTTTAACCAAAAAAAAGGAAAAAATTGAAAAGTTTTTAAAGAAAAGGAAAGAACTTGAACTCCAGAACTTCTCGAATGAGCCGTACATTAACCTAAACCAGTTCCCCTGTTTTGCACACAACTCTTCAGGCTTCTTTGTTGACACAAATGTAAAAACTCACAAATTTGACACTGTTTTCATTCTTTTACTTCACTAAAACTGCGTATGTCCCTGTGCAAGTGCCTGCGTGACTGTGAAACCCCGCAGCAGCCCCTTTTCTCCCCCTCTTGGTCCCACATCCCCCGTGGCCTGACCCTCAGCCTGTACCTGTGCTTTTTCATAATTTTCACTGTGAAACCTCATCCCTTAGGCCTGACAAGACTGGTAATTTTAAATCATAGCTCTGGCAACCCCCAGAAACGCCCTCCTGCAAAAACTGTGCTGGCTTAAGCCACTGTTATCTAAAATATTACTTTCCAAAAACCATTTTCATTTAGTGTCCCCTATGGCAATAAAGGAATTACACACTATTAATGGGGGATGCTGCTACGGATGGAATTAAATGCCATAAATATTTGGGGGGGGGGATTTAATTCAAAACTTGGGGGGGGGCAACTAAAAAGAGGTGCCTCTCTGCCATTCTGTGGTCAGATGCTGCCATCTGGTGGCAAATCTCCCCCAGGACCTGCCCCAAGTTAAAATGCAGTTAAATGCTGGGGTGTAACACTAATCCGGCAGCACGGTGCTTACCCCCCCCCCCCCCTNNNCCCCCCCCGTTTTTTTGTGAGAAAGTGTAATTAATGTTTCGGTTATTATTAGGAAATTGTAATACCCTCCTGGCAATGCAAATGCCATTGCAATCAGCAGGCACAGACAACATGGGGTGGCAAAGGGACGGTCCTGCCTAAGTCACTGTCCCACCCTAAGGTCACCCCCTGCACTGACTTTGGCTGGGATATTGTTAAATTTCTTCACAGGGGCTTGTGTGGGGCTGTGTTTCGGGTTTGTGCTGGAAACAGTGTTGATAACACGGGGATGTTTTTGTTATTGCTGAGCAGTGCTTACACAGAGTCAAGGCCTTTTCTGCCTCTCACCCCACCAGCGAGCAGGCTGGGGGTGCACGAGAAGTTGGGAGGGGACACAGCCGGGAGAGCTGACCCCAACTGACCCAGGGGATATTCCATATTTCCAATATTCCATGTATTTCCATACCATATGACATCACACTCAGTGATAAAAGCTGAGGGAAGGGGGGGTTGTGGAATGGGGGTACAGGGCACATGTTTGGAGTTGACGGCGTTTGTCTTCCCAAGTCACCGTTACGCGTGATGGAGCCCTGCTCTCCTGGAGATGGCTGAGCACCTGCCTGCCATGGGAAGTAGGGAATGAATTCCTTGCTTTGCTTTGCTTGTGCGTGCAGCTTTTGCTTTACCTATTAAACTGTCTTTATCTTAACGCACGAGGTTTCTCTTTTACCCTTCCGATTCTCGCCCCCATCCCACGGGGGGGTAGTGAGTGAGCGGCTGTGTGGGGCTGAGCTGCCGGCCAGGGTTCAACCACAACACCCGCCTAGCAGATGAAGGGAAGGCAATGCGTGTAGTTTTTCTGGATTTTTAGGCTTTTGATACCATCCCTCATAGTGTCCTTCTGGACAAGATGTCCAGCTGTGAGATGAGCTGGTACACAGTGCCCTGGGAATGGGGCAACATCTGGCTGGTGACCGGCCACCAGCAGTGTTCCGCAGGGCTCCATTCTCGGGACAGTTCTGTACAATGATCCAACACTGGAACAGGCTTCCCGGAGAGGTGGCCAATGCCCCGTGCCTGTCAGTGTTTAAGAAGAATTTGGACAGTGCCCTTAATAATGTGCTTAATAACACGGTCAGGCAGTTGGACTAGATCGTTCCAAGTCCCTTCCAACTGAAATAGTCTACTCCAGTGATGATTTTTATGGACCACAGTCATGACTTCATGAAAATTGCCACTCCACCATGCCAGACTTCCTTGGGAGCAGTACTGCTGCTACTAGAGGCAGGAAGGTAAGAGGCGATAATGAAAGGTGTGGCACTAAAGATCCCGCAGCTCACATGCTGTGCTGTTCTCTGGATTATGCATCAAGACTTTTTTTCCCCCCAATGTCCTGCAGGATGGAGGTAGCACGGGCAGTCTTCCTTTTACCATCCCACTGATCCACAAAAGGATCCAAAATACCTGTACATAGACAGGACTGTGCTGCTGTGATGATATGCAAAGCATTTTAATGCTCTCAGCTGCTCCCGTTAGCATTTCAGCAGCTATGCTGCAGGCAGCCCTGTAAATCACTCCATCCAGCCAGGGAACTCACACTTCAGAGGCAGCAATAGGAGTGTTACACTATCAGAACATCATTTTTCCCCTTTCGTTAAGCACTGCTGTTAAAAAATAAAATACAAATCCCTCAATTCTTCTCCAGTGTTGAGAAAGAAGTTACTCAGGGAAGAGAGAGGTGTTTTAACTCACAGGTAAAAGTGTTTTATCTGGAGTATTCAGATAAAAAATAACCAGCACTGAATAGCTGCTTATTCTTAATCATCCCTCTGTATATCATAAGCAATATAATTATTGTGATTTTTATGGTCTAGAGTCACGACTTAATGAAAATTAAGCAAAATAATTGCTCATGATTGCTGAAGAGGCTTCCCAAAGTCACCTCCCCACCCAGCAATGACTCCTCTGAATGGAGTCACCTGAGTTTGCCTTCCCACCAGGGGGGATCCTCAAGCCAATAAATGCTTCCAGGACCAGAAGACAATTATCCACTTTGTATTTTTATATCATATTTTAATGATGCCCTTCCCTGCCATGGGTTAGTGGTAACTAGCTCTGCAAGTCCTTCTCTAAAAATGCTTTGAAAAAGGTGAGGTCACTCAGCTTCAGTTACCGCTTCCTTAATGCAGGCTTGCTGCCTGTTTAAATTATCTCCAGACACTGGGAAGGTGTTGTCTTTGAATTCTTAAGTTTTTTATTTCTTCTAGTTTTCAGGATGCAGTAGCTCTATAATCTTGGACTGAAAGCAAAGCTTAAGACTGTGTTGCCTGTAAAAGTGATGCTCCTGCATCACCAACAGCCTTGTCCTCCACAACACAAGGCTTAGCACAGCAATTATATTCAGTTCATTACTAGGGCTTCAGAAACAAAACATTAAGCAGTTAACTAGAAACCTCGCTTGAGGTTGCTTGATCTGGAGCCTGCATGGATCCTTGTGCTTTATGTACACTACCTGAGCCTGTTCCTAGTATCTTCTCATTAAGTTTACTTTCACTTTATTTTTCATGCTGGCCCATATGTACGAAGAAGCAGAGACAGAAACATTGTGATGCCCATTAAATAGTTTTTATTTCTTAGGACATGAATTGCATTTCCACTTGTTTACAGTACTGTAAAGTGCGACGATATTCACCTCCCCTCCTGTGCACATGTTCAAGTATTTAAAATGCCCAGAAAATGTTTTTTATTTTTTTACAGCAGCTCAGTTATGGAGTTTTAATCTGGCAAAATATACCCAGGTGTGCCTACAGGTTTGGGTCCTTCAATCTAACCCCGACCTGGGGGTCCTCCAATACTAACTGCTAGTGGAATGCATTTCCCGGTGTCTTTTAGTCCACCTCCTCGATGGTTGGTCCAGAAGAAGCTCCACCAGATGGAGGAGCTCCACCACCGGGGAATCCGCCAGGCATCCCACCAGGCATTCCTCCTGCACTCTGGTACAGCTTGGTGATGATGGGGTTGCACACCTTCTCCAGCTCTTTCTGCTGGTGCTCAAACTCCTCCTTCTCAGCCGTCTGGAAAAGGACAAAAGCTCAGTACCTGCTGCTCTCACCAAGTGGATACAGTCCAGAAGTTAATGGCACTACCTGGCTTACATATTCCAGATATCTGGGCTTAGTTTTAGCCTGTCTTCAGCACCCCGCCCCCTCCCCAAGTCAGACTTGCATTGGGCTAGATGCAAGAGTATTTCTGCTTGGTCTAGTTCCAACAAAACCAACCTACTGATTTAGGACTCCCTCAAATGACTCCTAGAGCTTACATTGCTCCCCAAGCAATTAATGTTAGAGAAGATTGTACTTGCAAGCTCACCACTTCAATTAGGAGGAATTGAAAGCTAGATGTGCTTGCAAACCATGGTCGCTCAGACATCCAAGGAAGGTACTTGGACCAACACAAGTCTTTCGACTTCTGGTGGAAACTACGAATGGCTTTGGAATCACTTTCATCACAGCAACCAGTAGTTCTCCTCCTTCCTCTTGAGCTTTCTTTGCAGCTCAGTGAGACACTGGAAGTAAACACTGACCAAACATGGAGTATGACATACCTGATTCTTGTCCAGCCAGTTGATGATTTCATTGCATTTGTCCAGGATTTTCTGCTTGTCCTCGTCAGAGATCTTGCCCTGGAGCTTCTCATCTTCCACAGTAGCTTTCATGTTGAATGCGTAAGACTCTAGGGAGTTCTTAGAAGACACTTTATCACGCTGCTTCTCATCCTCTGCTTTGTATTTCTCCGCTTCCTGAACCATCCGCTCGATGTCTTCCTTGCTCAGGCGGCCTGCAGAACACAGCAGCATTTCAGATCACAGTTTTCTAGTCAGTCATTTTTAGTGGAGGATTACAGCCTCCCACACATTAGAAAATCTACACTTTTGGGCAGGCAGGCAGTAAGAGGGGCCCATAAGCTACCAGGCACCCTCATTTTAAACCACTTCACGGGCCATCTTAGAAATTCATGGATTACTGCACTAAAAACTAGGCTAATGGTTGTAGATCAAGGTGCATATACCTTGTAGTCAAGTTCTGATAAAGACAGAAGGCAGAGTTTAACAAGCCAAACTTCAGCAGCAGCTAGCCAGTCTTCCACCATCAGAAACATGTGACCCTTACCCTTGTCATTTGTTATCGTGATCTTGTTCTCCTTGCCAGTGCTCTTATCCACAGCAGACACATTCAGGATGCCATTGGCATCAATATCAAAGGTTACTTCAATCTGAGGTACACCTCTGGGAGCAGGGGGAATACCAGTCAGCTCGAACTTGCCCAGCAAGTTGTTGTCCTTAGTCATAGCACGTTCTCCTTCATATACCTGGTAAGAAGAACCAGCAAATTAAGTCATAAATTTGACCACACATTATTAAATCATAGTAGGTTATTATCCTGAAATGACACGGTCGCTCAGACATCCAAGGAAGGTACTTGGACCAACACAAGTCTTTCGACTTCTGGTGGAAACTACGAATGGCTTTGGAATCACTTTCATCATTGCAACCAGGTATTTATCAGCACCCCTTGCTAATGGCAAGAATGCAGCACCTCTGGCCTAAGATTTACTTCAAGTATCAACCACTGGAAGCATTGACAGGGTCTTATGCGAGTGCTTTATCAGTTCACCCCCCGTGCTGCTTGCCTACCTGGATCAGCACGCCAGGCTGGTTGTCAGAGTAAGTAGTGAATGTCTGAGTCTGCTTGGTGGGGATGGTGGTATTCCGCTTGATCAGGACTGTCATGACACCTCCAGCCGTCTCGATACCAAGAGACAGAGGAGTCACATCCAACAGCAGCAGATCCTGTACATTCTCAGACTTGTCTCCAGACAGAATAGCAGCCTGAACAGCTAGGGGGACAAGAAAAAAAAAAACCACATTACAAACCTGCAACAGATACACTGCACGTTAAAGTTAAGCTCATGGCTCGCTCAGACATCCAAGGAAGGTTTTGGCCATCATTAGTAGACTTCTGGTGGAAACTACGAATGGCTTTGGCATCTGATTCATCATTGCAAGTCAACACTAGCTTCTTACTACTTTGAGAAGCTTTACTGATTCAGGTGGATTACCTAGGGCCTACATCAGCACTGCTCTGAGACTTCAGTTCAGAGTATGGAGTTTGCCAACATCACCACCCAAGAGTTTTAGCATGCAGAAGATGTGAGTTTTTGTCATTACCTGCACCATAAGCCACAGCTTCATCAGGATTGATGCTCTTGTTCAGCTCTTTGCCATTGAAGAAATCCTGCAGCAGTTTCTGAATCTTTGGGATACGAGTAGACCCACCAACCAGCACAATGTCATGGATCTGCGATTTGTCAAGCTTGGCATCCCGCAGGGCCTTCTCCACAGGGTCCAGGGTGCCACGGAACAGGTCAGCGTTCAGCTCTTCAAAGCGAGCTCTGGTAATGGATGTGTAGAAGTCAATACCCTCATAGAGAGAATCAATTTCAATACTGGCCTGCGTGCTAGAAGACAGAGTACGCTTTGCACGCTCGCATGCAGTGCGGAGACGACGAACTGCTCTCTTGTTCTCGCTGATGTCTTTCTTGTGCTTGCGCTTGAACTCAGCAATGAAGTGGTTGACCATGCGGTTGTCAAAGTCTTCTCCACCCAAATGAGTGTCACCTGCAGTGGATTTCACCTCGAAGATGCCATCTTCAATAGTCAGAATTGACACATCAAACGTGCCACCTCCAAGGTCAAAGATAAGAACATTCCTTTCAGCACCAACCTGGAAGAAGAGATCAATGTTGGTAATGCAATTCATTTTCTACTGCTAGTTTAGCAGGTTACTAGTTGAACATCAGAGACAGTCACTCCACAGCGTACCTTTTTGTCCAGACCATAGGCTATCGCAGCAGCTGTCGGCTCATTGATGATTCGCAGTACATTGAGCCCTGCAATGGTTCCAGCATCTTTTGTAGCCTGACGCTGAGAGTCATTGAAATAGGCTGGTACAGTCACTACAGCGTTAGTAACAGTCTACAAAAAAGCAAGGAAAAAGTCAGTTATGTATGTTAATTACTCACGCATACAGCATTCTTCACTACATTTCACTGAAGTCCTAAACCTCACCTTCCCAAGATACGCTTCTGCAATTTCCTTCATTTTGGTTAATACCATGGAAGAAATTTCTTCTGGGTAGAAACTCTTTGTCTCGCCTTTGTACTCCACCTGAACTTTTGGTCTGCCAGCATCATTCACCACAGTGAAAGGCCAGTGCTTCATATCAGACTGGACAACAGAATCATCAAATCTACGCCCAATCAACCGTTTTGCATCTGGAAAAGAATAGCTAGCCATATTAAATATGTCCATTCACAACAAAGAATATGAAGTCGTTCCTAAAAAACAATGCACAAACTCCTAGAACACTATAATTGACCTGGATTGTTATTGCCTTATCAAGACCCAGCTGCAGGAACTGCCAAGTTTCACCTCTTGCATATGCACAAACTTGTCCGTACCACCTCACAGCCACCACAGCCATGCTACAGCTGCTGTGCCATAAACTACAGTGCAGCCTAGGAATTAGACCAAGACACTTAATCAAGGCCACTTAGCACTAACTGCCAAGAACAAGCTGCAGCAAGACAAGTTTTTAACTCTTAAGGCATGTACTTTCCCAGTACATAATGAAAGCGTCACTATCGGTAACAGTTACATTATTCAGACTAAAAGCAAATTAGGAGTTTTAATTTCCAAGGGGAAGCTTTAACCCTCCTATCAGTCAATAATTCTTATCACTAGGAAACATCTAGCATCACCACGCTAAGCTTCCGTACACGACCCATACAAATCTCGCAGCCTTACCAAAAACTGTATTGGTTGGATTCATTGCAACTTGGTTCTTTGCAGCATCGCCGATCAACCTCTCTGTATCCGTGAAGGCGACATAGCTTGGCGTGGTCCGGTTACCCTGGTCATTGGCAATGATTTCCACCTTCCCATGTTGGAATACACCAACACAGGAATAGGTGGTGCCAAGATCAATTCCGACAGCTGGTCCCTTCGACATTTTGTCTAACAGAAAAAAAAAACCTTAAGTGTAAAATTGAGCTTAGACTAAAGTGTTTCAGTGCTGTTACCCCACGTTTTAGCAGCAGCGGCTCCTTAACGCACAGGCTTAATGCGTTTAAAAGCTCTGCCCCCCGGCCTCCAGCCGCGGCGGGGTGAGGCCCAGCCACGTGGTGCGGCACAGGGCCCGGACGCCATCTCCCGCCCCGCGCCCCCCCCTCCCAGGTCACGTGGCCGGAAGCGGACACCTTCCGTGCCGGGAAATGGCGTCCCCGCTCTGCGGGGGCTGAACCCCTCAGGCCAGGCGGCCTGGCACAGCCCCAGCCCTGCCGCGACACGAACCCGCCCCGCACCCGCCGAGGAGACGCGGCGCCCTCCTCTCCCCCCCCCCCCCCC
>VYZW01055308.1:43147-53681 GCA_013401315.1 Balaeniceps rex
TTGCATAGAGGGTGGCGGGCCGCGGGAAGCGGCAAGCGGGCGGGGGCACAAGATGGACGCGCCGTGCGGCGCCGGCGGCAGCCCCGGCGGGGGGGGCTCGCCCTGTGCGGGCCCCGGCCCTCCCACCGGCCCCGGGCCGCCAGCGCGGCGAGGCTGTGCACGCCCTGCAGCGGGCCGCCTCCGTGCCCCCGGGAGTAGCGTGAACGCTGGTCCCTGTGGCCCGCTCCCTCCGAGCAGGCTGGCGGCGGCGTTGTTCGGGTACCGATCCCCACGACGGTGTCCGGTTAAACACAATTAACAGCAGAATTAACGGCAGGGGGATCAAATCCAGCCAGAAAAATAGCGTTTGGCTTTCCGATACGAAAGCTGGAGGTGCAGGGGGCCTACACTGGGGAGAGCCTGGGGAGATCGCCCTCTGCCCCGAGAGGAGTGACGACATTTCTCATTTTGATGCTTGCAACTCATTGCCTAACGCTTCCCAAAGGCTCCCTGCAACTGCTCCCTGCTTCAGTAAATCTCTCTCGGTGCGATAATCCACACCAGCAGCACGTTGCTGCTTTAATCCTCCACGTTCTGTTTAACAAGGCAAAAGGCAACGTTCTCCGATTTCTCCCCACACCCTCATCCTCGCCCAGGCAGAGGAAATCACATTGTCTGCAGTGTTTGCCACACCGGCTTCTCCACAGAGCAGAATCCAGCCTCCACAGCGTTGCCGGTCCTACCTTTTAATCCACCCTAAGTTCTTCTCATCCATCATCGGTGCTAATGCACCAAACCAAGCTAAGGGACAATGTGACACCCCTTCATGTGTCACTGCTGCTCACTGCGTGCTCTCAGCTTGACTTACTTCAGTGGAAAGGGAGGCTCTGAGCAGTGGAAAACTGTGGCTGTTCAGCGTCCTTGGGGATTGAGCGAGCAGACGGATGACCGCAACCATTCAGCTGGTCTCAGCGCCTTAGGCTGAAAGCTGATCAGAGGTCATAAATCACATAAGGCCAGGCCCTAGCAGGAGCGCTGTGAATTGCATCAAATGTTTACATGGCATAAATTCTGAGTGGAAAAGTCAGAGAGAGTCGCTAGGAGGAGGGCTACACAAAACCTGTACCCTGGCCAGCCTCTGCAACCCTATGCATTGGGAAAAGGGGCAAAGAACTTCTATAGTTGGGGGTAAGAGCTGCATGAAAAAGCATCTCTGGTGCCAGCGGGCTCCTGTGACAGATGTTGTGGGTGTGCTGACCCACTGGAAGTCACTGGTGTCAAGCAACAGTTTGCAGCTCCTATTCTTGCTCTGCCACACACAGGGCTGGAACCTGAATCAGGGCCTTTGGGTGATGACAGAAGGCATAGTTTGGAGTTGGAACTTGGGTGGACAAGGTTAGAGATGGGAGGTGCAGCAGGAAAAGGAAAGGGGCTCCGTATCACAGAGTGCTAGCTGTCACTCTCCTGTGACTTTAAAGATCAGGGCGGTCCATACAGACCATCGCCCCGTATCTGACCAGGTATGGCACGCAATGTGCACCCCACCCTGTCCAGAGTACAGGCTGCTGGAGCTCTCAGCTCCCAGGCGACACGGGAGATGCTTCTCAGGCATGCAGTGCTAACCTGCACTGAATACATCGCGCAGCACCAAGTCTCATGGGAGCCATGCTGTTAGCAAGGGATTGCCTTTGCGTTTTTTTGGTTTTGTTTTTTTAAATCATGGGCAGAATTTCAGTAGGACCTAAGAATAGCACTACCAGCACCTTGAAATTAAATAGTGACATTTAGATGTGCAACCATGCTTCGCACAGCAGACTGATAGCAAGTGAAGGCAGCCTAAAACAACAGTGAGTCAGTGCAGGGAGGAGGGCAGTTTGGCAAATGACTCATTACATTAGAAATTAAAGGCTGTTAACATACTGGACAAGACAACTTACAGTATATCGGAAAAATGAAGGCCCAGCCGGCTGGACGCTGACAAGTATTCTGTGTGGAGGTTTTTTAAAAGATGAATTCCAACATTATTCTTTGAAGCTAATTTAGTACGTTAGAGATCAAGCACTGCTTCTCCTTTAAGCATTTAAAACAGAATTGGGAAGAGAGTGGAGGTTATCAAAGACAGGCTTCCTATTCACAACAGCCACATTTGTTGTTTATACAACACTTGCATCTGCATGCCCTGGCTGAAGTTTGAAAATCACCCATTTCCAAGGCAGTCCCTTCCCTTTCCCACCATGTTCTCCCCCTTCAGTGTGTCAGTACAAACTGATCCAGGTTAAAAATAACCCAGGATTCCTGATACTGTAAAAAAGTATGCAATTGCACAACCCCTCTCAAAATGTGTATCGCCTAATCAGGATTTTGGATGTCATCAACTCAGGAGGGAGCCAGTAATAGCGTTTCCTCATGAATCAGGGATAGACAGGAGGACACACCTACGAGACCACTATGTTGTCACTGTGTTTTGTTTTAAATACTGTGTAATTATGTTGCAATTTTTACTCCCAGATTTCAGTGAAGAAGACTGCTGATGTTGGGAGACCTCTGCGCAAAACACCCCCAGGGAAAAAAGGCTGAAGCACTGCAAGAGACATAACCACAGTTATGTTTAGTTACCCTAAATTCCACCTACATCTCCCTGACCGGAGATTCCTGTTAGCTAGTTCAAAATGTTTATCTACAGAGAGGATCTAAACTGTCTGAACACAGCTCCTAGTTGTTCAAGGTTTCATTGTCATCTCACACCCAGTTCAGGAGATGAACTGAAACGCACCGGGTGGATCAGAAGTAAGGTCGCAGATGCAGGAGTGGGAGGGCAATGTCACCAGAGGTTTGTATCTGTGCTGTGTCTGCACTGGTGCTATTTACCATATTAGCTTGAAGCATCTACATCCTCAGCCAAAATATCTCAGGCGAAATAGCTGCATGGAAGTCAAAACACCATTTACTTCAATACACCCAAGGTTTCACATATTTTATACCATGTCACATAATTTAGACTGAAAAAATACCCAGGAAAAAGACCAGCTTCCCCACACTTTCTACGCAAATATGCACATAATCCTTGTTAGCTTAAAAATGGTATTTTTGACTCTGTACTTTTTTTCCTCGGATTCAGCTTGACAGCATGTAACACATCATACCACAGAAGATGAAGCATTAGTACAAGTTTAGTTCAGCTGTAGCACTTAAGCTGCAGCACATTTATTTATAAAACAACCAAACAAAAAAAAATTATGAAATCATTGATTCAAAGGAATCAATAATAAATATTTGCTTTCCTCTGAGTTGTTCAGACACAGTACAAGTACACCAATTATAGCAGGTAGAAGAGATGGAAGCTTAGTTTAGCTGCTGAGAAACAAAAGAAAGCTACATAACATTGTATGCATTTAATCACACTAGTAATAGCTGGTATATGACAGTAAATGCTTTAAGTACACTATTTTACAAAATAGAGTTTGGCTTATGGTTCATTTGCCTCCCTTGTGCAATTCCTGATAGTATCATCTGGAGCTCAGAAAATGTCCCTTTGAAAATAGAATTCCTGTGAAATGATCCCTTTCTCGTATTTCCTTTGAGTAATGAACATTTCCCTTTGGGCTTCATGCTAGCAACTAAAGTGCAGAATTGACTTTGTATTCACCTGTGAGATCACCGATGTGTGTTCTGAAAAGCATCGCAGCGTTTCAGACTTAGTGATTTTAAATCACCGAGGTGCCCACGCTTTCTAACCAGGGCCACACATCTTTGCATCTTTGTTCCATGGCAGGAGGCGGCCACAGTGCTTTTTCTGACACGCTTTGTATACAGGGCAGTCTGCACATGCCCAGACAGTGGGCACACGTACCGCCTGCTTCCCGACACGGCTAGGAACAGACGGGAATGATCACATGCACCAGGCTTCAGCAATTGCTTCCGACTAACTTCTTTTCCCCAAGGTCCATAAACCTTTCATCCTATGCAATCAGATGGATAGCTCATATGACAAGGAGGAACTTCTCTGCTCCAGGAGAGTTGGAGACCAGGAGAGGGCTGCCACGGCTGATCTGTCCTGCAGCCTATTCCCAAAGGCCTCCAGGAGAGAGACTGCCAGGAGCAGGCTGGGCAAATTCTCCTAGCCCGCAGCAAGGGGCCTCTAGGCTGTAGACAGAGCATCCTCCTCTTTGCTAATTGCAAGTCTGGCCTGTGACTCAAAGCTAACCTACAGCATTTGGTACTCGGACTGTAGCCAGCTCAACTATTTGAACTGTTACCCTTATTTTGTGGTAGTAAGCTTCTGGTTGCTCAGGCATGTATTCTTTACTGAGAAAAGCATTCCTGTTTTTATATGCATAGAATAAGTATCCTCAGATGCAACACAGGTAACATTAAGTACAATAAGCAACCATAGAAGAAGCCACAAACTACTTTAGCAGTCCCGCTCATGCTCTTCGGGACTTTCCCAGCTCTAGAGTACCTTGTAAGCACTTTGGAGTGCCTAAGCCATCAGGGTCCAGGAAAAGAGCAACTGCAGAGGAAGCACAGACACTTACAGCTGCTGCTTCCAAGCAGTGACAGCCACTGCCCAAATCCACCAAAACACAGCTGATCCAGGAATGTGCCTCTGGAGTATCTGGGGAAACTGTCTAGGTAAAATGGCAAAGTATCCAACACCAGAAGCTGTCACAAAAGTAGAAGCTTATCAAACACCTAATACCAGATGTCTCCTTTGTTTACATCTGTGACTCAAGACTGCCTTCCCTGCACAACAGATCGGTACTTTGTCCTGCCAAGGGTGGCTAGAGAGAGCAAGTGAAATTTTGGTACATGTGATGAAAATGGGTGACCGCTCCTAGGAAGAGAAGTTATCAGATAGTATAGGGCAAGTTTGAAAACTATTTCCTATAAGGAAGTAGCCCAAGCAGGGCTTGGCTTTGATCAGATTGTCTAAGATCTCAAGCAAAGAAGTTAGAATTCTGGCTCTTACTCAGAAAAGGAGATTAATTACAGTCACTAGAGTGAAAGAATTATAGATCTGTGGTTCTGTGCTGATCCATCTCCTGTAGATTCATTCCACAAATCGGAGAAAACCTTCCCTCCCTCAAATGGGGGGGGGGGGGGGGGTTTTTTTTTTTTNAAATCATCAGTCCAGGAATACAGGAATCTAGAACCTACAAGCTCAGTGTCCTGTGTGTAGCAGTGGTCAGAGCCAAGTCCTTCAGAGGAAAATATAAATGACAGAATTATGCAAGCATCTGCCTCCAGAGGAAGCCTGTCCCTATCTCCCATCGCCTCCTATTGGCCTTCAGCTTGAAGTGTAAGACTTTATATTCCTTGGAAATGTTTCTTCTGGCTAATTTAATCGCAGAAAGTATTTTTAGGATTCTTGCAATTTTTTAAGACTCATGATAAGGTTTAAGACTCAACAATAGCATGTGGCCTGGCATTTGGTGTATAAATGGGACATTGCACACAAATATTTTC
This sequence comes from Balaeniceps rex, assembly GCA_013401315.1. Taxonomy (NCBI): domain Eukaryota; kingdom Metazoa; phylum Chordata; class Aves; order Pelecaniformes; family Balaenicipitidae; genus Balaeniceps; species Balaeniceps rex. The sequence goes on from VYZW01055308.1 coordinate 48,593, forward strand.
TAATGGAAGCAGCATTGTGCTTGTTTACCTGTCCCTGGTGTATTTTTCTTGCTACAAGCTCTGTCACTCTATCCTTCAGTCTTACCTGGATGCCTGAAGGTCAGCTCAAGAATGCTGTTTGTTCAGTCTTGGGCAGAGCTCTCCATAAGGCTTCTACAGCATGGCTCACCCCAAACCTGGTGAATTCACAACCTTGCGATAGCAAAGATATCTTCCAAATGCTTCATCCAGGCTTTTTGGTAGATTAGTGGCCCTCACTTTTTGAGGTACTGCCTTCGTTCTGGATTCAGTGCCCAATTCTCATCACACTAAGGCTCATTTGCCACAGATACCACTCCAGCGGAGTTACTGCAGCTTTGCAGCACTGACCATAAAAGCAGAGTCAGGCTCGTGGCCATATCTCTCTGGGTGTATCGTTAAGTTTATTCTGACAATTAAAGCACCTCTGTTTCCTTGACAGAAGGGGTCCTTTCTCTTTAGTACGGAGGTTAGTTCAGACACATGCCTTAATACTGCATCTCTTCACCTTTTTAAGCAATCCTTTCATTTCCACTTTAGTTACAGCCTCCAAAAGTATTTCACTAGAAGACTGAATGCAGAAAAAGTGAAGCGTCTGTCAGTTCCCCTTGAGGTTGAACACCAGACTACCCTCAGCAGAGGGTCTGCCTCCAAATCTTCAGATAAGACAATGCATCTTTGAGAAAGTTTTCCAAAACCAGTAAAAGAGACTTTTCCCTCCCCACAAAACCTCTCTGGAATATTATGCGTCTTTATGTCTCTGTTGATCCCTTTTAAAAAATCCTGAGGTTTGGCTTCATTTCATTTGTACAGTGCTTAGCTGTTATAGTTTTAAAATGCTCAGAGTTCCATTTCCAAAAAAGATAATTTAAAAAGAAGGCTCCCTTTTCCCTCAAATGTATCTTTCTTCAAAAAAAAAAAAAAAAAAAATTTCTGTATCAGAACCTCAGTGCTGGAAGATATAAGAAAGAGTTGAGTGGGAGGGCTTCTTGTGGTGTGAATAATCACAAGTGATTAAAATTAAGCTGACCAGGAAGATAACTAGCTAATCTAACAATTCCTATGTGGCTGGTGTTGTGTGAAGTGTTTCTGGACAGCCGGAGTCTCCAGACAGCTGGTGAGCAGTCACACAGTCTGGAATGCTCGGCTTTGGGCAGGCACCATGACCAGTGTTGCTCCCATTTTCATCAGGTTAGTGTAGTTGACTTTCTTTGGCTCAATTTCTTTTCCTTCTGATTCCCTCTGGCTGTACTGGGGAGGAGTTAGATGGGGAGTAGCTTCCGTTGACAAAGTCCGTTGGCTGCGAGAGGCACTGTTGGCTGTCGACCTGGTTGAGGAGGAACCTGAGCGCGAGCTCCTGGAACCAGACGAAGAGGAACTGGGCTTGACAAGATGGGCCTTGGGTGCCTCTGCATCTTCTCTGCAATCAAACAGATGACAGGGCTCAAATACCATGTGAACAGAAACGCTTATACTTTTTACCAGACTGAATTGCTGCTACAATATTGAAAAAAAAAATATTATTGAAGCTGCAAATCACCAGGGTATGTTTGTCCACCAGGTTTTCCTGAATTCTGTCCTACATAACTTTGTGGACTGAACTCCCTATTGCTCTGTGGAGCTATTGGTCAAATGGATTTAGAATACATGCTGCACACTACTGGCTCTTTGTGTGCGGCTTTGAGGTCTGTGGAACAAACGCCAAGTGTCAGTGCAAACAGTTCAGATAGAACCGTCTGCTCTGTAATCCTTACTCATAGTGACAGATCACCTAGACAGAACTAGCTGAGACCAGTTCTTCTAGTAAAAAAAAAGGTGGGTAGCAAAAGAAGTGCAAGAACTGGGCCCAGAAAGAGAGAGAGAAGAGGCAAGTCATGCGTGAAAAGGTGACACAAGAGGCTGAAGCTCAAACTAAAAATAAAAAGGCATGCAAGATTTGAAAGCAAAGAGAACAGGAAAAAGGGAAGGGAAGAAATCAGCAGAGACTACCTTCTTGCTGGCAACCTGACCATCAGGCAGAGTAACCAGCTGCTGAATGGATTATAGAGATGCCTAGTGGTACATAGATGTCGTCTGAGGGCAGGCAGTCTTTTACAAATAGAAATAAGGATGGAACAAGGCAAGGGGTTTCTTCAAGGGCAGGAGCAGCTAAAACTCATTCCTGGAAATATCTTTTTCCAGCACTTTCCTTCCTGAGAAGTTTAGGCTTGATTGGCAAGAGACCAATCTCTGCTCAGGGGAGTTAAGTGGCAGACCTCACACGCATGTAACAGATGAGTTCAAAGAACATGCGTCAGCATTCTTGGTACACCCGCTCAGGGCGAGGCTTCTCAAGTCTGCACACAGCAGCTCAGGGGATTTTTCACCCTGAGCTAAATCCAGAAGCACAGTTGTTCAAAAGACTCAAGAAAGACTGTGAGAACCTGCCTGCCTCGTAGCATTCCCAACAGAAATTGCAATTGAAAAGGAAAAAAGAAAAAAAAAAAAAAAAAAACACCAAACCAAACCCTCTCAGAACCACAATGGACAAGTGGGTTGAATTTAGTACTGAAGAGGATTATGCAAATGCTTTAAAATGCTGAAATTACAAGTGTGAGAAATATTTTGTTGAGTTTTATGCTAATTTGTGCTGGGGGAAAAAAAAGACATTTTCCTCTGTGTAATTTTCTGGAAAGTCTTCACAAAGATGATTCTCACAGTCAAGAAATTTGTCACTAATATTTCAAGGAGACTTTAAAAACTTTTTCAAACAACCTTTTAAGACACTTATAGCTCGGTTACTTAAAACTGTAGGGAAAAGATGTGTGAAACTGAAAGAAGGGAGGGTGGGAGATTAAATAAAAGACGTTACCTGATTTCATTTGGTGCCTCCTCTTCCTCGTACCTCTTCTTTTCTTTCCTCCTTATTGTCAGCCTCACCACCAGGAAAAGGAGGGAAAGTCCCACCACCACGCCACAAACCGCCCCAGCGATCATGCCAACATTTTGTGCACCTGTTGCCCAGAAAACAAACGTGTTAGTCAGTAAACTCTCACTAGGGTCACATAGCCAGATTCTAGTCCACACTACAACTTATAGCACCGGTTATAAATCAGAACAGAATGCATTAGTCTACTTATTTAGGCCTATCTCCACGCAGAAATTGAACCAGTTTATCTTCAGGCATTGCTTCTAAACCTGAGCTAACAGTGAAAAAAGTATTCACCTCTAGAAGGGTGGGATCACAAGTGCTTATCCTTCAGCTATGAGTCAGAATTGAAATGAGGAAGAAAAATCCTCTCATAAGAACACAGAACCACAAAAAGTGCAGAGACAGACAGGACAATCCACATGCGAAACAAAGCATCAAGCAGTTTCCTAGAGGCAGAAGAGTGTTTGAACTACGAATGTTTCTCCATGAGGACTTTTTTCCCCCTTCAACTCACCCTGAAATGATTACAATCCACTTACAGAATGAATTATTCAATTGGGGAAAAAAAGCAACCTGAGGGGGTTAGAGAGTAAGGAGGAAAAGAAGACCATACTGTGCAGGTGCAAGGCATTTTTCATCCAAAATAACAAAGTTAATGAGAACACTTCCTAGTGTGCATGGGCCCTTAGTTGATACTTTATGACAACTTCTTTTGATAAGAGTGGTTAAGTTGGGTTTGGCTGAAGGTTGTTTCCTTAAGGCTTGTCCCTGCGGAGGGTTTAGCAAACCAAAGTGAGGTTTTAAACCAATTCAGTTCAATTGCCATAAAAGCTGCCTGGACGCTTTTACTTTGGATGCCCGAGGCAAACAGGTTTTCCTTGCTACATGACCATATTCCAGTTATTTCAGGCCTGGCTGGGCAGAAAAATTCCAAAGCTATGGCATTTCCACGTAAGAGACTTCACTATTAGCAGCCTTTTATCACAGCAGTTCCAGCTCCTGCTGATCTCTCCTGAGAGCTGCATATAAAAAGCTCCTAAACTGTATTGTTTAGATTTGTCCTCAGTGCTGGCCCTACACACCACTCTTTTCCTTGCATGTATATGCAAGGACACAGATACCTAGACATACACGCACCGTTGATAGGGTTAATCAGGTAGGACATTGATTTTAATCTCTGGTATTCAGGACAGAATTTATTAAATCTGGATTTAAAACCAAACTGTGTCAAAAGTTGCTTTTTATTCCACACGTTACTTCATGTCAAAGTCAGCCTTTCCAGCTGCCTTTCAATAGTTTACTGTCTCAAGTGCAACAGATAAGTAATTTGGAATTAGAATGATGGACTATCCACATGGAGATTCTATACTCAAGAGTAATCTCATGCGATCGCTCCAGCCAGAAGTACCTCTAAAAGCTGGAGACTCTGGAACTTCTAACTCACCGTTTTTCCCCTCATATTTCGTTAGGCATTCTCGAAATCAAAATTTCTAAGAGACCAAAACGTCTGAGCTCAAATGATGTATGTACTACTTCAGTTATACAGACGACTGCTGTGCAAACCATAAGTGCAATAAATAAGAACTACTTCGTGTGATTCACGTATGAGGGGGCAAAGGTGTGGCACAGTTTACCAGTTGAGATGGGGCAGCTGTGAAGCAGCGCTACTCATATGGTGGTGTGAAAACTAGTTACGTGCCAATACTTACGCTGCACTGTCACCTGAACAACACAGCTTTCTTGTCCAGCCTCATTAGTGGCAATGCATTGGTATAACCCTGTGCTCATCTGCGTAAGATTCTTCAATAGGACTTGCCCGGGATTAGAAATGTCTGAAACAGGAAAAGCAACACCAAGATTAATCAAAAAAAACCTAAGAAACCTTAACAGTGGATAGGACACAGAAGCACAAATTGAACTTCCAAATCAAACCAGTTCAAGAACAATCAATGATGCCTCACAAAAGATCATTTGTCAACCTTCAGCAAAACAAACTCCTCATGCACTTCCTCGTTCAGGGTGGAGCACAGCACAATGTCCAGCTACAGCAGTAAGAGGTACTGGTATACTGTTGCTATCACTGCCATCAAGCGATCCCCATTTACAAAGCAGGCACGTGACTGTACACGTGCATGAACATGTGGGCAGTTATCTAGCAGA
>VYZW01055320.1:2854-102757 GCA_013401315.1 Balaeniceps rex
TAAACATATTTGTATTGTTATTTCAGTTGTCATTTGTATTCATGTCTTCACTTTACAGTTTTGGAAATCAATATTCAGCTCTTAATTTGACAGTTTTAGAAATCAGTAGGCAAAAATCTTTGCCTTGACTTCACTTTCCTTTTGAGCCAGGCATTGCTCACATCTATGTAGGAGATACTACTGAGGAGTTCTGATGACAGTATGAGTCTGAACTGGTACATTTGTAGCTGGGAGTAGCTAGGGTAGAAACGCAGAAAACTCCTTGTCCTCCCACTTTGCAGTGCAGTGAGAGAAGCACAACTGTCCATGGCTTTTCTCAGCCCTAATTCAAGTTTTCTGATAAGTGGTTGCCTTGTAATAGTGCATCGTGACTACAACTGTGTCTATATCAGTGTCAAATGTGAAAGGCTGTTACAAAAAGCCAGTATTACCCAGCTAATGATATGAGCCATGTGGCGTTGAGTAAGAAATGACAAATGGATGCCCTTAAGTTCGGATGTCTGCTATCTGCACAAATAGGGCTTGCTTGAATGAAATCCCTGTAATGAAAGAAAATGAAATGAAGTGTTTATTCTTAAGTGGATTTTCTTGCTATAGGAAAAACTGCTGGAATGTTTTCAAGTAGTCTAGGAAATAGTATTAAAACTTTTTGCTTGAGAGATGGAGGTGTAAGGCTTAATTTAAAAAAAAAAAATCTTAACTCTAGTTTCTATAAAGTATAGGCATAGTCATCCTGATTCTTCTGTTAATATAGTGTGATAGAGGAGGGCAATATGCAAAGCACCTTTACATGTTTGACCTGCTTCAAAGTTCAGTGAGATCAAAGGAAGACTTCTCAGTGACTTCAGGAGAGATTAAGCACTTAAAAACAAAGCCAGCCCTTGTGTAAGGTTTTAAATATTTCTAGCAGAAATTTCTAGGTAAGAATGTCAGAAGCTTAACTTCAGCTTTGCTGTTGCTGCCTTTTTTTCTTATCCTGTTGGTTTTGGTAATCACCAAAGCTCTGCAACCTGTTACACCCAGGTCTGATTCTGCATTGCGTCTACAAATATCACATCTGCTTATTAACAGATGCTAGCATTTCTAATGCATACACATACTGTCGCAAACCTTTTCTGTACTCTAGTATTGAGACATTCTCATTTGAGGATGATGTTCTAGCCCCTTTGCCGTTTGTCAGGGATCTAGTTACGTTGCCTGGTTCTCATTTTGTATTGTATTTTTCTGGGCAAGTTTTCCAGGCTGTAGGTCTCGCACATCTCAAAGAGCAATATATCGCCACTTTGTTGAGGTGAATTTTGCTCACATAACCTCTTAATGCCATTGGGCATGGTACCAGGCAGCTCAGCCCAGAGTTTTTTAGCACGTGTCACTCTGACAAGAGACATGCAGTTCTTCCTCCCTGTGACTTTTTATCTTAATGCACCATCAGTCCAAGCATGCGTGCTTTCTGATGCAGAGATATCCTGTAAAAACCTCTTGCTCTGTGGATTTGTATAATGGTGACTCTGTGGATGCGCTTTTTCTTACCGTCTTAATTGCATTTGATGCTGCAGCCCTGTTTCAATGCTTTTGAGTGAACCCAAATTTGTTACGTAATCGTTCTTTATGCAAGTTCAGGAAAAAAATTAGACCTGGCAAAGTAATTACAGAAGTAACAGATTGTCCTTCTTTAGAAACTAAACAAATGTGATGATTTTCTTCATAGCTGTAGCTACTGTTGATATAATGTATGACTTTTTAAAAAAAAAAAAAAAAACAGAGAAAATACAAACCCATTCTATACCAAGTTTTAAAACTTGTCTGTCATCCATTGAATAGAAAAACTGGGAACAATAAACACCTGTACTTCTACATAATGTAGCTTCAGTAAGTTCACAGAACGTATTACATAGAGCTTTTCTATGAATTGATCTCTGAAATTGTACGTTAGTACATAGGTAAGCTGGAAGATAAAGCAAAATCATGCTCCATTGAAAGAACTTTAATTTGCATGCAAATTTATTAATGAAAGATGGATTCAAGAGGGAAAGAAAAAGTAGATCTAGGTATGAGACAAAAAGCATTTATATCTGGCATTAATAATGTATAGTGCCCCTAATAGAGCAGAGAACAGGCGTGCTTCCTCTCTATAAGGACGAACAGTTTTAATAATAATAATGATTTCATACAAGTGAAAACAGTAATTGATCTAATTTACATTAGCATGTAAATTATTCATTACTGAACTGCATAGAATAAAATCAGACTAGCCAGTGGAAGACTTATTATTTGTCTGTGTGTTCCTGCCCTCGGTGTGTGATATTTGCTGTACAGTTGGCAAATTCTAAAATGATATATAATTTCAGGAAAGAACAATTCTATGCAGATGACACACATGAAAACAATTAGCCAAAATGGCGTTATACTTTGGTAGAGACTTTTATATATTTCACCATTTAAACAGAGATATAGCCAAGGCTCTTTGCTTTTAGTTTTCTTATACTTTATTTCCTGCTCTTTGTAATTCCTACACAGAAACTTGAGCTTAACCCCTCTTCAATCCTATTACCCCTCACATGCCTTTCTCTTAGCAAACATTTAATTTTGCTCTTTCTCCAATGGAATGGCAGTGAAACTGGATTAATATTTAGGTATTAGTCATTTGCCCTCTCAGAAGAAGCAACATTTGCCACGCCGTTTTTCTAACTTGTTCTCAGGAAGGGACGTTTGTAGAGGCAGTCTGGGTACATGTATGAATAACTCTATTTCTTATATTCATTTATCTATTTCACTGATGATTCAGTCCCATGGGAAGATCCTCTGTTCAAGTCAGTGAGAACTGGATGTCATTAGCAACCCTTCAGTGGTAGTTTGCATCCATCTGGATCAGCCCTTCTGCTGGCCAGGGAAGGTGTGTGGACTTGAGGGCTGTAGTTGCTCACTGTGATTCTTTGGCAGAGATTTGCAGCAGTGGAAACTAGCAGGATATCTCTTCTGGGTCATAGCTCCTAAAGGACGTTACCAGAAGAGATGTTTTTAAAAAAGATGTTTTCTCCAGGGACCTTCATACTGCATCCAGCTTGCTGACATGTTGGAAAATAAACAATAATACAGTGCTTTTCTAGTGAGCTTTTCTTCAGAAATCTCAAAGGGCCTTGCATAACATTCATCTGCACTAAAAGCCTAGTGAGATAATTTCATCCATCACTAAGTACAGCTAACTGAGGAGTGAGTTGCAACAACTCTTTTACAGTGACAAGATTACCAAATGGCTTTGGGAAGAGAATGCAGACAAGTGAAATTGTAAGGGTACTTACGCTGAATGTAATTACATGTAATACAGTTTGCCCAGAGCACCAAGAGTAACTACAGATGCTTCCTGAAACCCATCATCACTACAAGAAGTGATGCTGCGAGGCTGCAGCTGCAGTGGGGTGTGTTTCATGGAGGATTCAGTTCAGTGACCAAACGTAAGCTTAACATGCTGTCTACAAGGAAAGCCATCAAAACAGGGATTAGAGAGACTAAGTGGGCCTTGTGCACAAGGCTGTGAATGTCAGAAGTGCTCTGAATTAGAATCATAGAATCATTTAGGTTGGAAAAGCCCTTTAAGATCATCAAGTCCAACTGTTAACCTAGCACTGCCAAGTCCGCCACTAAACCATGTCCCTAAGCACCACATCTACACGTATTTTTAAATGCCTCCAGGGATGGGGACTCAACCACTTCCATGGGCAGCCTGTTAAATCTTCATAAATGGGCATTTTTTGCAGAAAATGTAATGAAATAGATTTAGGTGGTGTCTCATGGGATTCAAGAATGTCAGACTTTACTAATGAGAAAACATCTTGGTTTACACTTCTGATTTTTACAAAAACGTGTGAGTAAACTTGATCAAGTTTTAATTGGAAAATCCCTCTGGCTAAGCTTTCAACTTAAGTCAGACTTAATGTGTCCTGGGAAGGGAATCCATGAGCTAACAGGAAGGGTATGTGGGTGTTGCTTTTTAGGTGATATTAAGTGAAACTCTAAAACCAGAGGCAAAAAAAATCCAGCAGATAACATGGCGGGGGGGTGTGTTGAAACAGAAGAAAAAGAACTACCCGCAGTCAATGCTGAAAATAACCATCAAATTCACTGCAGTCATTTCAGCTACAGTTATAAATACTAGGATTGAATTTCCCTCCTCTTTATTCCAGAAATGACTTGTTGAGAGCAGAAGTGAACTATAACTATCTTTCTAAATGCTATTGTGCTTCCTTTCATTGAGGAAACCTTGGACAGAAGAGTGGCTGCACACATGTTAAGGCCATACACTTTAGTGGGATTTACTGTGTGTGCAGCGTAAGGCACTTGTGAGCACCAGCAGCCTGCTTGGAGTTACTGAAACCTCCAAAATTTCTGTTAGGTAGAAAAAGTTTCTTGACAGAAAAGAAGGATGTAGGGAAACCTCTGCGTCAAGCATCCCCAAAGACTGTTTGTCCTTCAGCTCTCTGAGCAAGTTCCCAGCCACCTCCATCATCCATGATTTGGATTCTGAAGCTTGGAGCTGAACTTCTGCTTCAGCGTGCTCTGCCAAGTGCCTTTGGTTTTGCTTGCTCACAGTGTTCCTTCCCTTGCCAGGGTTTCATCCACTGAGCTTGACTAACAGTTTGGCCAAGTAGGATTTTCTGATCAAAACCTTGTTGCTTATTCTGTGTGTTCTTTTTTTGGGTTTTTTTTTGTCTGTTTTTTTTTTTTCATTCAGGACAGTTTACTACAGGTAGGCTGGGCTCAGTTTGCTTTTAATCTCACCTCCAGTTGTTGCAAGCAGCATAGATTGAAACACAAATTCAAATATAAAATTATTTCCATTACATTACTACTTTGCTAAATTGTCTGTGGTTTGAATTCAGAAATTGCGGTGGGCCAAATGCTGGTCCTACAATAACTTTTCTGCTCTCATAAAGCAACCGAGAGCATAGTTTGGTTCAGTTTCCCTGGTTAACCACCATAACAGTAAATGAAACCTAACGTTATGAATGCATTAAAAGTAAATGAAAAACAGCATTGTAAAGTGGCGGGTGGATGCATTTGCTCATTATATACTAAATAACCCAAGCAGTTAACGCCTTTGCTGGCTAATTGCTTTACTTTCTATTTTAGACCACAAGAAGTCATGTTTGAATATAAATTGGGGTGCCATTTTCATCATGTAACCTTTTTTTATGACCAATTAACTTTCTTTTGCATTTAAACCACTAAATTCAACTTCAGACTCACAAGCACTATTCTCTCCATTTGGGAACACATTTAAAATTCCAGCAAGGGATCGCAGGCGATCTGAAATTCATTATTGGCTGTTCCACCAATGCTTCAGATCACTAGAAGAACAAAGTAGCACTGCAAAGATTATTTGTTGTGCAATCTCTTTCAGAACTCTCTGCTATTTGCAGAGCAACCTCATGAGGTACGGACATGTTTACAAAAGATTGTTCATAGGAGATCATTTCAAGCACTCTAGTTAAATCTTTCTATTTGGTACATTAATTGCTCTTTTACAATAACAGTGGAGGTTTTAAAGGAATAGTTTTGTTATTGAGGATTCATTTTCAGATCGGAAGGATTTTTTTTCTCCCCCCACCCCGTAAATATCCACAAAGGTAAGTTGAATTACTGCAGATGGTTTAGCCTGGGGGAAAGTATGTATTTTTAACAAATTGCAATTGCAAAACGCATTTCCATGACAGAGAGCTCTTGGGCCCTTCATCTCTTGAACATACTTTCTTATTTTAGTCAATATTTTGATAACTATCTTTTGCAGCTATAAATGCATAACATTGAAAATCCTTTCAAATATGATAACAGCACGTGCTCTCCCGCATGTGATGCCTGAGTTCTGTCATTAGTGAGTTTTATTAACTGAATGCAGAGTTTTAGTGCGAGGAGGGTCTCGCACTCTCCGGCAGCAGTGGTGTTCGGGGAGAGGTGGCGTCACTGGGGGTCGCAGGCGGCCTGGCACGGGCTCCTTTCGTTCTTGGGCAAATCAGTCTCTCTGCTCCAGGTGACTATCTGATAAATAAGGAAAGCTAAGGCGCCTTGTCTGTGCTGTGTGTTGCACTTATCTAAAACCCAGAACATAGCCCAGTGTAGCTTATTCTGAATTGGCCTGCCAATTTTATTTTTTTTCTGGCTCTCCTGGGGAAATGGGGGACATGGGAGGGGGGGAGGGAAGCAAACTTCTGTTGTTCTGTCTAGTTCAGTGCTAGCTAAATTCCAAGATAATTTGTGCCAGATATTTCCAGAGAATCTGGATCCTTATGCAGGACTCACCAACCTGTCTTGGTGTGCAGATGTGACGGTGACTGCATGCCAACTTACTGAAATGTTTTCATTCTCAGAGTTGGTTACTAAGACAACAGTTCCACTCAATTCTTTAAAGCAAATTCATTATTTGAATGAACATAACAAGTCCTTCTGCCACTCCTTGCGTTTCTCCAGTCATTTTTAGCTCCCACGTTGCCTCAGGGTAGTTGCAGGGTGCTGACTGATTAATTATACAGTCTCTCTATTCTCTGAAACTCCTAAGAATATGATGGCAGACGCTGCTGTGCTAGTTCTTGTTTAGAACTAATACAGGATGCTGGTGTAGGGCAATTGCATGATGATCGTCTCTGGCACAAAAGGCAAGTGCTGGGTTTCTGGTACGTATTCATGTACATATTCATCAAAAGAACGTAGCAGCATATTGTGGTTTCAAACCATTGTGATTCAATTCACTCTTCCTCATAACGTGCACTGGACTGAGAATCAAACAGTGGGATGAGAAGAAGCAGATTTGGCTCAAGAAGAATTTCTTTAAGTGTACTAAAAAAATATACATTAATGGTCCTTAAGTAATCTAGGAATGTAGATCAGATGCAGCATTACAGAAATGGAGCGTTACTGCAGTGTTATCAGTGGGCTGTGCGACGTATCGGAGGTCTGGCATGGGTAGGTTTAAAATTAGTGCTTCCAACATTTTTGACTGATCAGTGAAATAATTTTGTTGTCTTTATTCCTTAATTTGAGGGACTTTTCAAAAAAAGTGCTGAACATTAACTTCCTAGAAATTTGACTATGGCTATAAACTTTGCATCAAGGGTGCTCCAATGTAATAAAGATGGTTGGCAGTAGAAAACCTGAAGACGGGGAGAGGGGTTAGATGAAGAAAACATCCTAATCACATAAATCATTACTCCAGGGCAAAATGTAATGAGCATTTTTTAAAACATGAGCTGTCTGCCCTGTGACATCCATTTAACATCATACCATCATGCCACACCAATAATCTGTTAGCTGTAATGAAATCCTCCTCCCCCTTCATGTCACCCATGCTTTTGATTAGTCTGAAGGCATTCACAACAATACTCAGTATTGATTTCCCTATAAAGACGGCTTCTTGGTCCCCATGGATAAATGTGGGAGCAAGTGACACTTGTGACCGTGCAGATTTCAAATTAATGGGCTACTCTGGTATGACGAAAAGAAATGATAGGTACCTTGCGGTATTAATCATTTTGTGACAGTCCGTCCTAATGGCACCATTTTTAAACCTCTATAGAAAATTCAGCTTTCAGGGTTAACTCGTCCTATTGCATATCATCCATCCTCAGCAACGTCCATGTTTTCAGTAGAAAATGTTGAATAAAAATGGTGCAGAAGAGCAGATGCTGCACTGAGGCATTTTCCAGGTTTCATATCACCTTTGACTTCTGAGCAGACATAAACAAGCTCCCATGCAGAACACGGTGATAGAAACGTCTTTGCAGTCACAGGTGAAAATCTGGAGCAAAACTAAAGAAACGTTTTTATTCAGTAATGGCCTCATTTGAAAGAATGATTGCAAGAGAGGGATCTGTCTGAGAGGCCATATTTATTCCACTTGATGTATATGTGTGTTTACTTACATTTACATAGGAAAAATAGTCTGACACATTCAGCTTTTACTTCCCCATAGGGGAAATGCAAATATCCATTTAGCTAAATAAAATATGGCCATCTTTGTGATTGCTAACATCTTTTCCTCCTGATCTCTCATTCATAATGTGCTCTTGAATACCAAGGATGTTGATCACTGGAATCTTGTTAATTCCCCCATGGGGAACAGGGCTTTTACTGACTTTCAGCCTTATCAGCAAGGAAACAAATGAAGCTCTTTGTCTTATTGTTTTCTCTTTTATTCAACGAATTACAGGTTTGATGCAAATCCCATTAAACTCTCAGTGTGTGTTGGATGTTTTTCCTGTTGCAAAGCTGCTCTACTTTTTCCTTCTGTTAGCGATTAGGAAGAGGTGAGAGCCTCCACCAGCTGTTGTCTGGGCTTGGTGGCATGCTCCTAATGCTCTGTATCCGCTAGCCAACGTCATTTGCAGAACTGCTATAAAGCCAACATAGTGAAATGGTACTAAAAAAGTGACTTAACATTTTGCCTGCATTTCAGTACCTGTAAACTGGAAAAAAAAAAACAACCCAAAACAAAAAAAAAACCAAAACCAAACCCCCCACAAACAAAAAACCCCAGTAATTTACCTACATGGCAGAGGTATTATGGGGCTTCACAAAATGGTGCAAAGGATATGGTAATTAGTGTGCAGATATATACGTACACATGTATACGGGCATGCATTTCTCAGTACAAATGGTGCTTTTAACTGTCTTGTACTCTTTATCTGGCAATGATTCATGCAAGATGTTTCTTGTAATCAAACTTGCTCCGAAGCACAAAATAGGCATGTCTCCCTTGTGAGCTATTACCACTGGGAGCTCACAGTGTGCCTGGGGAAGGAAGCACACATTCTTTCTCCCCTGTGCAAACTCTGAATCACCAAGAAGCTTGTTTGCACTGTGACTTTGTGGTGGCAGATCCCATACGTTGCCTCTCTTTCTGGCTCTTGCATTCAAACAAGGTGCTGCGCTGAAACCAGAAGAGGCTTTTTCAGAGCACAGAAGGGCAACACCATTTTTGCTGGAATTTGTACTGGTTTTAACATGGTGAGGTCAGGACAAGAACCAAGGTTCCACAGCTTAATGTTAAAAAAAAAAAAAATAATGCTATTAGGGTGACTTTAAAGGAAAGACAGTGGGCTTTATCTATCAAGAAATAAAGTGGAGCCCCAAACAGTTCAGCTCCTGCAAATCCTGTTAAGTTGTCTCCGGGATACTAGAGATGGTGATGGGTCTTCTCACAGCTCTTCCTAACCCCATCCACACTTAGGAGGGGCTGGCAGAGCAGCCATGGGGCTGTGAGCATGTTGCTACCAGCCATGACCTCCTGAGCAGCTCAGTTATTGCCTACAGGGGCAATAGGGGTTTTCCTGGAATGGGCGTAAGAGGAATTGGTTTGCATCCAAAACCAGCAAGTCCCTACGCTGGCCGGAGCAGGTGGGGGAAGTCTGGACACACACCATGGGGAGAGCAGTCGCGTGTCCCTGTGCAGACCACGCTCCCCACCGCAGACTGGGTGGCAGCGGTGGATGTGGAGTGAAACGTGAAGCTGGGGGAGGGCACTTCTGCTTGCTGCTACAGGGCGTCGATGGGAAACCCATAAAGCAACGTGTCCTTACGTGATAGCTGCCGATTGCTGCTGCCACAGACTGAGTCAGTCTCATTAGCACACCACTTCATTAAGTTTTTCTTTTAATTGCTTCATTGGGTTAAGCTTCAGTGAGCATCTAAGAATATTTTTTCATTCAGCAACAGAGAAAGCAGGAGGTGTACAATACGTGCTGTTGTTCATGGGTTGTCAGTGGAATAGAGATGGGAAAATTTTTGCTTTCATACAGCAGATTTTGGTTTTTTTCTTCCTATTAATGATTAAAAGAGCAAACATCAATTGCTGGTGTTACAAAGAATGAGAGTTACAAGGAATGACTGTGAGGCACAAATATGATTTTTTTTTGTCTGTTTTAGTTTTTTTTAATTCTTAATTTTACCAAAGGCCATGAAGATTGATCAAACCCATAATGTCAGGGGACATCAAACTGGATAGTTCCATTGAAACTGCAGTGGCTACATCTTCCAAAATAGCGTTTTTGTCTAATTAAAAAAAAAAAAAAAGTTATTTGACAGATTCTAAAATTCTTGTCATTGAAAGACTTATGAGTTGTGAGCAGTAGCGTAATATTTGCTCTTATCTGCCTGTTGTATACATTCTTACTTGCTTTGAGTTAATTTGTCACATATTTCATAATTACCATTAACCATATGAAATCTTCTATAAATGAAATGCACTGCCGACATGGTCATTTGCAGTTATTCAGTTTCCATTAAGCAGATCTTTTTAATAAACCTGAAACCCTCTTTTGATCTTATTTGTAGTTTCAGGAGCTGCCTTCTAGCTTCGTCATGCTGGATTTTGGGTTCTAGTTCATTAGTTTTGAGCAACCTTTTTGGCCAAATAGCCTTAGAAATATTGCAAAGTTCATATAGGTTGATTTAATTTATATTTTTTGTATGTGTTAAATGACATTCTTGAACTATTACTTTATTTTTCCCCCCTTTCCTATATTTATCAGTAAAAATATTTCCCAACTCAATTCATTCTTTGCACTAAATTACAAGGAACTATTTAGTTTCCATATGTGCACGCACACACAAGTTATACTATGACATTCTTGCGTGGAAAATGGTTTTGTCGGTCAAAGAGCTTTTTATGTGTAGTACGGCTGTTCATATGTAGCTACCTTTGGGAAATGTTTTCTTTGCTTTATGTATTTCCGTTATCTGTACACGAGACCGTTGCAATGGCTTTTCACCATCCTAAGCAGGTAAAAATCGCTGTCCTTGTAGCCGAGGTCTCAGACAGTATTGCCCCTGCCCTGCCCCTCTGTTCCTATGGCAGAGGAGGCGGCGAAGGGGATGGATGTCTGGACCCTGCTGGTCCCAGTGAGGGTCACATGCTCTCAGATTAACATTTCCTTCCTTCTGTCCTGGACCATATCTCATTTCTGTTCATTGTCCAGTTATTAAGCTTGTTGCATCGATGGTTTTTGTTGGTATTTCAGCTGCGAAGCGAGGCAAGGCTGGGTGGGGGGTACCTCCCAGTGCCTGCACTCAGGGAGAGGAGCTGGACGTTTGACTCGCGTTAGCCTCAGGAATGGCTCTGTGTGCTCCTGGCTCTTTCAAAATAGTTTATTTCTGATTAACTTTCTCAGAGATAAATTATATTTTGTTTAATGTTGATTTTTTTTACATAGACACAGTTTGCATGCAACTGTATGGTTTGTGCTGCCTTAAAGATTGGACTGCAATTTGCACTGGCTCAGTTATTAAATGCTAAAAAAGCGCATACAGAGTTTAATACCGTGCCTTTCAATTCTGAAGTACAATTGTTTATATTTTGTAACATTTGGGAAATCTTTCACTGGCAGATAAGGTAACATCAAAGTCTTAATAGTTTATTTTACACGGATATTTTGGAGTCTTTCTAATCTTCTTGTTTGATTGCTTATCTTCTCCGCTGTAACGTGTTGAATGAAAGGATAATCTTCTTTTTGGATTAGTTTAGGAATTTTAGACCAAAAAGTCCACAGTGTTTTATATATGAGAGTATTTTATTGTTGCTCATGGTGCTTCTGCTGAAATTCAACATTACTGAATGCACACAAGATTAGTTTTTCATTCTGCTTAGCTGGTAGCATTAATTGAAAGTCCTTAAAAAGAGTCAGTAAGTGAAATCAACATAAATATATATCATAAATTTTCTGCCCTTCTTGTAGAAATCAAGTACAAGCAAAAAATGTCCAGAAATTACAGTGAATCAGTTGCAAAATGTTTTCTGGGATTATTGAGGTTGTCTGGGCAGAGATATCCGTTAAGAAATGTGCAGAACTGTGTGAAAACCTAAATGAAAACTCCAGTCATACATCTGATTCCGGTAACTAAAAGATGGTTCAAACCAAGCTGTTATTCAGGGTCATGTTATTACTCTGAAATTAAAATGCCTAGAAATGTAATTTACAAAATAAAATAAAGTAGTGATATTAAACAAGGGGTTGGGGCTTTAAAAACCTTCAAATTTTCACATTTGCAATCCAGTCTTGTGAGGTGGCAACAATACCTGAACATATCTAAAATGGATTTACAGATTCCACTAGGTATATATTTTATTCTGTCAGTGTTTTCAAGGAACTGTTAACAATGCGGTATAGTCAAGTTCCTTAATTTAAGATGGATACATACAGGAAAAAAAAAAGCTCATGGGGAAAAGCCACTGAAGAATTCTATTCAACAAAATCACCAATTGCTTACACTTCTAAAGCTAGAAATCTCACAACTGAACCTTTAAAACTAGTAATTGTAGGTATGTGTTTTGCTCATTAAAACAATGAGTTGGCAAGCACGTTTATAAAGACAATGTGTGCAATTAGATTAGCAATTACACATCTTGGTTTATTGGCAAACATTTCTTCTCCAGTTTGAAACAAAGAAGAAAATGTGATGAGTAGCTTTCGGATGACACTGAATATTACGCATAAATGCTTTTTAGCAAATCTACCCCAAGCAAGTCTAATAGAAACCGCTGATTTTCATAAAAGGTAATAACATTTGGTTAAAGTTTAATGTTAAGGAAATGAACTGTCACAAAGTATAAGGCTTGAACAGACTGAGAAGGGATGACAGCAATGCCTGTTTCAGACCCAAATGCTGCTAAAATGCCATGGTAACACTCATGCATTATTTATTTCCACGACTAAATATAAGCATTACTTTTGCTATCCCGAACTGAACCACAGCTGGGAATTAGAGTTTTCTTTCAATAAAGCTCATCAGTCTTACTGATCTATCAATCTTACCAGGCAGGCTTTTCAATTAACCAAGCAGTTGTTCCATCCACTCACACCAGCACAGCCACGCCAGGCCGTGCGATGGCGGATGCAAACTGCGCCCAGGAGCTCGCCCCAGCAGATCCATGTGTTACATGAGATAAATCGCCCGTATTTTCATCAAGTGACAGATGTGCTATTGGCCCTATGTGTAGTTGCAGGACGTTCAGAAAAGAGAGAGCAAGCTGCCAGAAAAACGTATTAGTTGGTGACACCTATCCAGATCTAAGGGATTTCTCTACAAGGAAGCTGGCAGAAAATGTGTTGATGGCCCAAATAAATTGCCCTGGCAGCCTGCATGTCATTATCGATGCACCAACCTTCTGTATTAAAGTTTTAGATCTTACGTGAACTCCTGCAGTAAAAGGTTAATTGTGGTCAATTACTTGACGTCTTAAGTTTGCAGCATGCATTGGGATTGGAGACAGCGAGGAAAGCTCCCAAGACAAAAGATAAAGACCGACGTGTCCGCTAGTGCAAACTGGCATCGTTCAGCTGAAGGGAATGAAATTCTGCCAGTTTAGATTTACTGAGACTCCAACCAAAAGCTCATAATAGTTACAATGAGCAGACACCAGTTTCTCCAGAAAAAAACCTCAAAACTAGTGTTATTGATAGACTGAAACAGAGGCCTCAGAATTACTCATCCGTCATTCAAGGAACGAGGCCCTGGCACAGCCATCACCTGAGCACATAGCAAACATTATTACATGAGTAATTTATAATGTCACTATGGAACTGCTTTAAATTAGGTTCACAGTTAAGGCTCTTGATGAGTCAGGTCTGTAGCATTTTAGTGCTCATGGTCAAAAATTACCAAGAAGAGATTTGCAGGACAGAAATGAATCCTTCCCCACATCTAGCCCAAGTCAAGGCCAGACTGGCCAGGGGGAGGTAGGGAAAGGGCGTGGGGTGTGCGGCACCTACTTTAAGGACAATTAAGCTGCCTGGTCAGGCGTGTGCTTTCACTACTGCCAGGAGCGCCAGAGATGTACACATCTCTGGAGAAGGTTTGCTCCTTGCCCAGTTGATTGCACCTTATGGCCCTGCCTAAAACCCCCCAAGTCCACGGCAGAATGGGAAAATTCTGAATGCTCCTCCTGTACGTTGCAAAAGCCGCCTTCAAAATGTAATAAACAGGCTCTCAGAGGAACCTGACAGAGGTGGGCATCCAAACCCCACTGAAAATTCATTAAGAGTTCAGCTTCCTTAAGCTTTTCTGAAAAGCCCAATGCACACAAGTGATTTCTGAAGCATGAAAGCGATGCCCAGAAGTTCTGCAATAGTGCCAAGAGCAGAGTACGCTGCCAGTTTTTCACTCCTGCTTCAAGCTCTGGCAATCAAAAGGGACAGGTAATATTGTTCCAGTGAGATTAGTTACAATTTAAAAATGACTTCCCCCCACCATTCTTTTGGCCATAGTTTGTTTTGAAAGAGAAGGCTCTTTGAGCTTGAATGTATAAATTCATAAGGACTCACCCCGAATGACCACAATTTGAATTTCAATACTTTAAGACAGATGGCAAGTTTAGTTTGTTTATAAATTGTACATGGGATCCTTCTATCCAATTTCCTGTTGTTTACTAAAACGTGTGGAAAAAGATCAATGCAAAGCTGAGCAGATCATTATCAGGATGGCTGGTCATTGGCTGTGGCACAAAGTAGCAGAGAACTGCACGCGCCCGAACGGCCCATGCTGTATAGCAATTGACATTAGTTAACCTTTCAAAGGAAAAATCAGTAATCTATTTAAAGGAAAATTAATTGTGGTTTGGATTCGTATATGTGCCAAAGAATGATCAAAACTAAAAACCAGTGCAAAGTGCACAGACAATAGAATAGAACAGAATCATTAAGGGGGGAAAAGACCTCTAACATCATCTAGTCCAACCGTCAACCCAACACCACCATGCCCACTAAACCATGTCCTGAAGTGCCATGTCTACGCGTTTTTTGAACACCTCCAGGGATGGTGACTCCACCACCTCTCTGGGCAGCCTGTTCCAATGCTTGACCACTCTTTCAGTAAAGAAATTTTTCCTGATATCCAATCTAAACCTCCCCTGGCACAACTTGAGGCCATTTCCTCTCGTCCTATCGCTAGTTACTTGGGAGAAGAGACCAACACCCACCTCACTACAACCTCCTTTCAGGTAGTTGTAGAGGGCAATAAGGTCTCCCCTCAGCCTCCTCTTCTCCAGGCTAAACAACCCTAGTTCCCTCAGCTGCTCCTCATAAGACTTGTGCTCCAGACCCTTCACCAGCTTCATTGCCCTTCTCTGGACATTCTCCAGCACCTCAATGTCCTTCTTGTAGTGAGGGGCCCAAAACTGAACACAGTATTCGAGGTGTGGCCTCACCAGTGCCCAGTACAGGGGCACAGAGGACATGCTCATCTTCAGCCTTCAGATATTTATGATACAAGAACTGGCCTGGATGCAGACGGGGCTGCTGTTCCTCCCCGTCTCACCACCAAAGGTTTCTGTCCTGGCAGGTGGGAGCTGGAAGGGTCATGAAACTGCATGTTAGCGTGCTTCAGAGAGTGATCTGAATTAGCTTAAGTAACCCATAAGAGTGCCCTGTATAAAGATATTATAAAGTTTTAATACAATGATGGAAGTTCAGCGAGTGGTTTGTTACGGGTTATAGAGTACACAGGTTGTGCAGTGTGTTAGTAATTCTTCAGCACTACATTTTATAACAACTTCTAACCTTTTAGCTTAGTGCTTTTTACCACCCAAATTCACATATTATTAATATTAATTTAACATTTTTAATGTGGTATAAACTACTTATTGAAAGAATGTTAACATAAAGTGAGATAGATGAGTCTAGCCACAAATAATGACAAAGTTAAATTTGAATTAATCTAACATTTAAATATCATTAAGGAAACAAAGGCACCGCTGACGAGGCTTGTTAATGTTGGGCAGTGCATGTTTCTCAAGTTGTTTTTGTTGGTTTTGTTTATGAATGAGTGCTCTTTGTATGTTTATGCCCGTGCTTTTCTCCCCCTCTCTGTTCCTGCTAATCAGTGTGTATATCCACCGTTTAGGACAACTGATGAGTCCCCAGAGCCAGCGGAGCCTTGGCAAGCAAAGTCACCTGTGTTAATGAATACTCATTTGAAATAATTTACATGAGAGATGCAATTTACAATATTTTCTGTGTAAATTGCATGAAAATCAGGGATAATTGGGCGTTAAGTCATTCTTCTCAGTTCCTCAGGGAAGTAGCTGCATGAGAAAGATCTGAAAATTCCACCCGATACAGCCAGATGTTCAATTTATGGCAACTTTGTTAGAAAACTTGTTAAACTTTGGGTAATAGTAAACAACTATTTTTACTGATATATCCTACAGTCAAAACCCCTGTCTTTTTTGCATTGCTTTTGAGTGACCTGACATAAAATTGCAATTAACCCTTTGGCAAACTTTTCCTGTTTTAGACAATCTATGCCTGTGCTGGAATCTGCTCCTCAAAATGTTGAACAGCAGCAATATTTACAGCCCTCAGGAGGTGTACGCACATGGAATGAATTCTCGTGCTATTTCTAACTAAGACCATGGGAAATCTGAGAAATCATTCAGCCTTTGAGAATCCTTTCCCATTTGTATACCAGACTTGCTGGTGCAGCCTGGAAAGGGGACGAGGAAGCACCGTGGCTGAACCCAGACAAGTCCCCTTAAATCTTCAGTTAGACTTTAACTTCATCATCAGTGTGAATGCAATTAATAAATGGTGTCTCACAAAGAAAGGTCACAAGTGACTCAATTTGAGGTACCTACAGTTGCTGGGCTATTAACAGAACTTTACAAGATCTATATTCTATACAGAGCCTTTCGCTACATGGTGTTATGGAGTCATGCAAATAGCTCTGATCAGTTCTTGAGCAGAGGGCCTGTCATTTGCATTTTACCACTCTGAAAGCGTTCATAATATTTTTAGTTCAATACTGAAATAGAATTTCCAGATTTGTTTGCATGCCATAAAAAGAATGACTTGCTGTCCTGGTGTCTGCCTTATTTGAGTTGGTCTTTGTTTTATAATGGCTGTTTTGAATTTCCACCTTCAAAGTTAGCAAAGAACATCTGTAAATTTGGGCTACCTTTTCAAAAAAGTGTCATGCAGGTTTTCACACATGACCCGAATGTTTCCAATTGCATGTGCAGGAGGCTGATTGATGCAGTCTTTTGTCTCAGCTCTAGCTAAGGACAGCCAGAAAGCACATCTTTTTAGCTAGCTATCTTTTCTGATACTTTGGTGTGAAGGTACTGTGATTCAGTCATCATTCTTTCCTAGTAATTTGTCTTGCTTCTAAAGGGAAATAACTTGCTTTAGCCTTTTAGTGCATTACAAAGCACACGTCTTCTTGCACCACCTCCATGCACAGGGATTGATATGTTGGGAGAATGACAGGGAGAACAAAATCCACCCTTCACGCCTTCTCTGTTCAATATCTCCAGGGTGCAGGGTGTTGTGAGAGCTCTGGCTTTTCCTACCTGCAAGTCATGCTGCAATGGGGAATGGTGTTTGTTTTCACATTCATTCATTTCATTCAGGTGCCCAGTTCTGGTACACAATTATGCAAATTTCACCTTGCAACTGCACAATGAAATGTTAAAATCCAGCCCCCAAATCTACTGATTATATAAGGCAGCACATAATATCAAACTCCGCATTGTAAACTGACACTATTTGATGTCTTTAACAAATGCCATCTGCAAATACTATAATTAGAATATATACTTTTTTCTAACTCATTTAACAGCAACAAAAAGATCAAAAAACTTTCAGGCGTAAATTTGCCGTAGACATGCAGCAATAAATGCTTAAATATGCACTGAGTCAAGATAAGAATTTGCCTTGTAGACATATTGTTAACACAGACATCAAATTAGCTTGACATTGGCTCAGTAATGAGTATTTAGGGCAAAACAACAGAAAATAAATTTCACTGGAATCAATCAGTATTGGATATCTATAAAAATATATATTGAAGTCTAATTTAGAAACAACTTCTCACATTTAAATCGTGATATAACATAAAGAAGCTTGTATTTGAATTTTCAAGTGAAACCCTTAACATTTGGGTTTAAACTGAAACTTAGCTGACGCTTTTCTTGCAGCATGATAATAGCATTTATTTAAATACACCGTAATAGCAACCAGCATCCTGTGACAGCACTGATGAGGCATACTGCAGCCTGAGTGCTAGTACTGATCCCAGACCCTCGTCCGAGACAATGTTACCAGAGGCAAGGTTTAGGTTCCTACAGAATGTCCTTCTTAAAAACTTGAGATACCATTAAATATAGACCCTGGCTTAAATATTTCCCTGGGTACCATTAATACTTTCCCAGTCAAGTTCCTTTGTGAGCATACAATAGGCAAAATGTTCATTTATGGTATGATTTCTACACCTTTGCTAAATCTCACTCACAGCTTGATGTTGGCAATTCGAGTCTTGAGATACCCTTTAGCAGGCTTGTCTTCACTGCCTTGGAGAGTGCTGCCTTATCCCAGAAGATATTGATTTTACCATCAGTGGTGGTAGGTCCTGATTTGAAGGATCTCTTGGAAGAATTATTCAACGTGCTGTGGGGTTTAGCTGGGCCAGCCCCAATGACAACCACGTACATCGTGCAGTGAAATCCACCTACGCAAGCAACACAGTTAAATCCAAACACACAGGCTAACGTGAATGAATCTTTCATGTCCACGTGGTGTAATCCAGATGCAACCGTCGCTGACATCTGAGTCTCTGGCACTGCTGCGTTGCCTACTCACGGCTCGATAAAGACTACAGTTGCATATTTTGGGACCTACTGTGGGATTACTGTTCTTGTGCTGGCTCAGATGGGAAATATCAAACAGGCAGTCAGGGAAACTGCAAGTGCACAGGGTGTTATCACTCCAGCTCTGCCATAGCCAAAGATCAGAGCGAGCTGCCGGTCCCGGAGCTGTGCTTTGATACACTGCAGACTCTGATAAATTACCTATAGGAAAAGGGAGGATGGATGGTGACCTTGTGACCTGCCACTCAGTCCTGCTTAATCCCTCCAGCCGTGTTCTGCAGATGCAGGAAGGTCCCTTGATGTATGTCTTCAGGAGAGCGAGGATGAAAAAGTTGCTTAAATGCTTGTAACTGTCACAGAAATACAAAGCAAGCAAAATGAGTTGGGTTTTTCAATAGCTAATGGTACCCTGGATTCACTTTGCTTGCAGATTCAGTCAGCATGTATTTATTTCTATCTTAACATTCACTGTGTTGACAGTAATTTTGTTAGGGACAAAATATTACAATCAGAACCACAGTTTCCAGTAAAAGGATGCATTTCATTTGCTGCTTCCCCCCGCCCCTGCTATCTTCTCTGCCTCTCACCACCTTGGTCGACACGAGGCAAAATTATTTGAATGAATCATGCAGAGGCAAGGTAATTTCAGTGCCTGATACTGCAATATTACTGTGCAAAATGACATGTTAGCCTGGTTAATAGATTATTTATTTTCATTAAATATTGATTATCAGTGGCTTATGCTGGCAGGCACTTTCCTGTTTACTGTGCAAGTAGCTATATGCCTACATTCTGTTATGGCAGGGGATTTTTTTTAAGTTAACTGTTCAGTCTCATGAATTTTCATGTTTTGGCACTGACTGACATCTGCATAGTAATTCTGCCAATAAGTTATGTGTGCATTTCACTACTGCAATTTTATACCTAATGTATCCAAAAATCCCTGGAGCGAATGAGGATGTTTTAACCAAGGGTCCTGCCCTCGCTTCACCAGGTAAGCTACCTCAAAAGGCTGGCCCAAATTTTATGAAGGTTTCCTAAATTCTGTGAGCTAACACGCTACTCCTCTGCCTGAAGCCTGGCAGTGCTGGCCATTGCACAGGCAACCTTACTGGCATATTAGAAACAAAGACACAGAAGAAGATGTAACAGCAGAGAAAAGCATCTGAGAAATCTCCATTTCTGCAGAATTCATTCACTCAAAATCAATGATATGTAGATGGTGAGGGAAGAGAATTTCTGAGCAGTTTTGTTCTGTGGATCCAGCATATGGTTTTGCATTAGCACCAGCGGTAGAACAAGCCACAATTATAAGGCAAAACTAATTAAATCTCTGCATTGTGCAAGAAGTAAATGCAGAATAAACTTCTTTTTTTCTTTTTCCAAAATTAAATATGGCTGGCCTCATGATCCAAGGCAGCACTACAAGTTTGGCTTTGCGAAACGGAGAATCAGGGATTTCAAGGGTTTGCAATAGCATAGGAGAAACCCCCCCTTTTTTTGGAGAATGACACTCTCTTATTTTTGCTCATTATCTGTTGCATTTCCTTGCAGCTAGAACTAGTCCAAATTCAGAATTTCCACTGCAAAAATCAGAATGAAATGTCAAAAATTTATCTCATACCAAAACAAAATTAGACATAGGAATGCTGAAAAGCTTTTCATGGAGATACTGTGTTTGAAATATTGCATTCCAGTAACCTCAAAGTACTTGATAAGGTCTGAATGCTTTGTTGTGATGTTATCATTTCTAAACTACTCTGAAAAATCAAAAGAATAGTGGAAAAATGTTGGCATCCTGACCTTATGGAGACAAAATGTTATGAGAGCTTTTCATAAAAAAATACTGATGCATGTTATACATTTCCAGAAAATCATTTCAGGGTGATGAAATGTGAAACTTTTTTGTCAGGAAATACTTGACTAGTACCAGCTCCATCTGTTCAAGGAAATAACTTCCACAGAAAATATTGCTTCCTTAAAATGGCCTCTGCAGTTTTCTTATTCTTTAACTTGGTAAGTCTCAGAGACGTTTGTCAAATTTCGCCTGTAGACCGTGATGAAATAATATCATGGACACGGGGGATGACAAGCTGCAAATATAATAAGGTGAATGTAACTTCTTTTTAAAATGTCAGTATGGCATTTTGAAAAAAACTGCTACCTTCATTTTCAGTTAAAATGTGTAACAGTGATTTCTGTTTCCAGAGCCCTAAACGCGAACGAGCTCATTGTAGGGCAATACAATGATAGTTATTATGAGATCAGAATATAACAATAATCCACTTAAATTATTAACAGCAGGCTAGTACTTCAAAGTGACCCTTGACTCTTATCTTCATAAGAAATAACAGCAATAACATTGTCATTAAAAGGAAAAGAATTTGAATTTCAATGAAAGCTTATTAAAAAGGTTTTATACAGTTTTGAATGGAGATAAACATGTGCAGCATTTCCTTATAGGGAGTGCAAATGGTCAATAGACCCCTAGGGAAATGAAGGAAGGACTCCTGTCAAAACAATGAGAGCACGCATTTGCATCAGTATTGAAAACCTGGTAAACAAGCTTTTTTCTAGTGATAGTATTGGGTTGAGAACCTGAGCAATGAGATTTTCTGGCACATTCTTGGAACATATGCACACATGGGAATTAAAATGGATTTTCTCTTTGAACCAGAGCATGTGTAAGGGATTTATGTTGTTCAAAGTAAAAATGTAAGTGGACACTAGTATCCTAATTCAGCAAAGAATAAGCACAGGCTTAAGTCCACCTTCACTTAGCAAAGCTCTTAGGTATGTGTTTACCTGCAAGAATATGCTAGTGGCTAATGAAATCAGCACTGTGTGTTTACAGGTACTGGACAGGATTAGAAGAAACGTCGAAACTTGTTGAAAAGACATCTAAAGTGGCTCTGTAATTTGTTTCCTGCTACAAATGTCTTGGAAACCAAAATAAGCGCTCTGTTTTTTTTCTGGGTTTAGAACATACTTGACGCTGCCAGCGTTAGTATTTTTATGGTGCTTGGGATCGTGAAGTATATTTCTGTGCTGAATGCACGCTTCTATACAAGATGAAGCAGGCTGGGTGTCTTAACTTTTCTAGCTTTCAACCAGCAATGAAATCTAAGGAATGGTACTATGGAACTGGTATTAACGGTGTTCTTGGGTCTGTACAATATATTTAACAAAAATACATTACTTGGCAATTTTGCAGTGAGGAACCCGTGCTTTGTAATATGCAACTTCTGTGTTGATTTAGGGTCATATTATCCTAGTGGATGGGCTTGCCTCTGAATATTCTTCTCATTTCTGGCGTACTTTGGTGCATGGGTGTGGAAGTTTTTGTTGTTTCTAGCTGAAGCTGTTCTAGTTTATGCGTTCTGCAAAATAGCTTAGTGAAAAGGAGAGGGAAGTGTAAAATAATAAAGTAGACTCTGAGGCAAGGACTGCAGACTTGTCTCCTTCATCCTAAGTGAATTAGCCTTTCAGCTAGAGTCTTACACTCTATCTCTGTAATCCACTCCATCAGTTAATATTTCGTAAAGCCTTGCAAAGCATAATCACTTCTTCAAGCAAGAACTGAAAGCACCACGCTGTTACCACAGCAGAGCAACCACCATCAATTCTGGCCGCTCGTACACTGAAAGAGCTACATATTTAAACCAGAAAGGGGCCAGTTTTGTCATAGGTGAGTTTTGTAGTCATTGCACAAGTAAATAAAAATGGGCATCACTTCCACGTCACCCTGTGCTCGGCACAGCTGCGAGGTGATTCTCTGCTCTGCCTTTCTCCTTGCTACCCTGTTTGTAATTTCCATGGCATGATAATTCTCAAAGTCAAAGTCATCCATCTGGCTGACCTCCTCAGACTGCCTATATTTGTAATGCTATTAAAAGATGTTATGAAGAGATGAACAGTCCCTCTTTCCAGGACATAGTATTTATAGCGTACCACTGACAGGTAACCCATGTAAAGCAAGCGGAGTCACTGGAGCCCCTCTCTCCCAGGCTCAATGCATACTTGGCAATATTTGCACGTTCTTGGAAAAGCAGAACTCGGGGGACGCAGAAGGCAACCCCGGGGCCCAGTGCCAGGCGAAGTCTTTCATTACTGCAACCGCACATTGCCTAGAAAATGCAGCATATGCTGGTGTGACATTTCCGCGACATGAAGCGCGCCATAGGACAACAGCTCGGGTTACCAGTCTTTAGAAGGAGATTCTGGAGCCGGGCCACTTGGCAGACTTCCAGGCATCCGAAAGACTTTCTGGGAAACCCACTTTCCTGGGCAAAACCACAAGTCAGAACCTCAGCACGGCAGGGCGGATCTGATTATTCCCAGCAGACCCACCTGCAGCTGGAGGAAACCGTGTGCTTGGTCCCGCGTGGGGAGGTATAAAGCATTTAGGCAGCCGTTAGCACGACTCCCGAAACAGCCCGTGATGGTGGGAACCGGGGGGAGCCCTCAGCGTTCGGCTCCTCAAGGCTGACTTTTGGGAGCAAGGACCGCAAGCCCCTCCCGAGCACGGCGGGGACGGAGGGACCGGGGTGTCGGGGCGCGGACGCCCCACCCGGGGAGGCTGCGGGGGTGCGGGAGGGAGGGCGCGGGGCGGGCGCTGCCGGCGGCCCTGCCCACGGCCCTGCCCACGGCCCGGCCCNGGCTGGCTGAGCGGCGCCGGCCGCCGCCAACTTTCCCAGGAAAGGATGGCCTCCAATTTCAACGACATCGTGAAGCAGGGCTACGTGCGCATCCGGAGCCGGCGGCTGGGGGTGAGTGCTGGCCCCTCCCGGGCTCGTCCGAGGGGCACCTGCCTTTGCGCTTCTTTTTTTTTCTCTTTTTTTTTTTTTCCTTCCCCTCCTTTGTCCTCCTCTTTTTGTAAACTGAGCTCGGTGGGTGTCTCTGCAGGGGAGACACGAGACAAAAAAATTGGGGGGAGGGGGAGAAGAGTAAAGGCACCTAAATGCGCATATATGTATATATGCATTATATATATAAACGTATATATATATATATTTTTTTTTTCCCCCCCTCTCTCCCGGTGGGCGGTGGGGATGCTGCCTGCCCGGAAGGCTGTGCTGCCTCCACCTCCCGGCTCTGCCCTTCGTACTGAGCTCCCCGGAGCCCGGCGACCGCCGCCAACTTCGGGCCGGGGCTGCGCGGTTGCCGAGGCAGAGAGCGCGGAGGGCTCTGGCCGCCGGCGAGGAAGGAGGCGGCCGGAGGAAGGCGGGGGCTGGGCGTGCCTGTGCCCTCGGGACGGAGGGTCTGGGGCTGCGGGGAAACTTTGGGCAGGGGTGAGGGCTGAGAGCGCTCTGTAGCTGAGGTCCCGGGGTTCCTGTGAGCGGGCTGCTGCAAATCAGGGCTTTAAGGTCCTGGGTGGGACAGGTGAAGATCTGGTGGTATATTTAGGGCTTTTAAGTTCATTGCATTTGAGTTGCACAACATGAAAATCCAAAAAGCCCCCTTTAGCTCCTTATTTCATTTTAAACTTATTTTAAGTCTGTTCTTTTACTATCGTGGCACGTTCCTGGTTTCGGTTGTGGGTGCTAGCTAGGCAACAGTGGTGGACTGGTTCCCTACAGCATCTGGTTTGGCGTACGTGCTCTTAAAGCATAGTCTGTTCCTAAAGTTCATGGGCTGCTGCTACCTGCTCCCCTGAGCAAGCTACCAGAGCCACTCCAGTAATGGGACTTGCATGCTCCACACCTCCTGTCTGCCCTACTGAGCCAGCACGGCTTAAGGGGGGTACAAACTGGAGGGAGGCTCTGTGTATGCTTTAACTGGTGTATCTGCCTCTCAGGACAGGAAGGTAACTAATTTCTTCTGTTTACCGAGAACTGATGGGTTGGCAATTCTGAATTGTTCATAGCGTGAGTTTTGTATCAAGATTTCTTAGGGGGGGTTGTGCATGGTCATCTGAAAGCTTTTGCTGGCTCATTACAATTATAGTTTCATTCTCTTGCTGTATCCATCTTCAACGGCTTATCTATGGTTTTGGTAACTTGCATCTCCCTGACTTGTTTGGAAGCTGGAAAGCATCTTAAAGTATTCCAGCAGGCATGTCTAAATGGAAGATGCTATTTTTCTTGTACCTGGACTTGCAGGCATAGTTAGTTCTTTAAGAACCGCGTGATTCTATGACAGATGGAGATAACGTCATTATGAGAGAACTTGTAAATTTGCCAGAATTAGTGTATCGTAACTATCCTTTCATCATTATTCAGTTTGCTCCAGCGTAAATGAAGAGTAAGATTAAACTTTGGCACATCTTTCCATACTGTAACAGTGAAACCCAATGGGCGTGTGAATAAGGTGCATCTAATTCTGAGATAGGTGTAAATTCTGTTAATGCCTGTGCCTTTCCTTTATTAAGGCTTTCCAAAACACTTTGAGGGTGGTGGTGGTGAGGCAGTGCTCAATGCCCTCTCAGCAGAAGTGCATTTGACAGCTGAATCCAAAAACAGAGAAAGAAACGGAGAGCGATGCGGAGTCCTTGGAAATGGAACAAATGTTAAATGTTTTCTTTGAAAAGACGATTTCTTTATTTGATCTCATTCCTTCTAATTCCGAAGGTTTGTGTCATTATCAATGGCTGGGAAGTGTGAAAAGGGTGATGGGAAGTGTGAAAAGGGTGATGCAAAGTGCTTTTGTGAAGAAGTCCAAGCAAAGTCCCAGAGATACCCCACAGCTGTAGATTTGTTAAAATGAGGAGCCCCGAGTTTGTTGCCCTAAGCTGCCCTGGCTCTGGGTGTGCTATCCCAACGGCTTTCCAGTGCTGTGGAGAACGTTAGGAGGGAAGGTGGTAGGTGCTGTGATCTGGGTGTCACGGCTTTAGATCTGGTGACGGAGGCCTGTGCCATGAGGGAGAGGTGACCTATTCACATCTTGCTGCTCCGTTTGTGTGGAAATAAGTTTCATCAGCAGTAACGCTTTTCTCTCCTCGTAGAGTATTGGCCCACTGCTTAAGAACAGACGGTTGAAACGTGGCTGCAGATTTCTTCCTGTGACTTGCATTTTCTATAAGCTGCTTAAAATCCCAGTGCCCTGATTTACAACACCCAAGTAGAAGTGGGTAACTATGATTAACCCGAGTCCTTTAAATGCAGGACGAGCGTGTGTTGCGTGTGGCAGCAGTGCAGCTGTGAGCACCCCCTTCTCGGTAGGCAGCCCCAGCCTACCGTGTCCTTTCTCCTCTGTGCGTTTCCTCCTTGCTGCAGGTGTGTATGTGCACGGCTGGTACTGAAGCTGGCTGAGCACCTGGGGCTACTGCCCGGCTTTGGGAAGAGCTTGAATTCAATCTTACTCAGTGACTAATGGGAGCTTGGCTGCTTCGGAGGGGAAGGAACAATGCAAATGGCTTGTTTTCTGGTAGCTACGTTGGGGAGGGCTGTTGGACACCCAGGAGCTAGAGCTGGGAAGGGAAAAAATACTTTAGACCTTAAAATACTAACTTCCAAAGAACTTCCCCATGCCCTGAAAACATTAGGAAGGACAAGCTTACTCCAGCCCCATGTAGGACTCCTGTTTAATTGAGAAGGATTTCAATACTGTGTGTGGTGAGATGTAAGTGGGAGTTATTAAAATACATTCCAATACTATGGTGGCACAGCTGTAATCAGTGCATTGTCTTTTCAGACTGAATTCAGCTCCTGGGTTTTTCTCTGTAACACTATGGTAATTCCATCACCAAGGGAACTAGGAGCAGAGCCTGTATCTACAAATTATCTCAAGAAATGACTTTTCTGAATAACTGGGGTGCAGGTGCTAGATTTGGAAAGGAAGGGGTGCAGAGAAGCAGCTTGCTCAAAACCAAACCTCTTTTAGAAGAAAAATGACAATTCTGGTAGGCCCTACTTTGTAATTTCAAGATTGAATTTAGGCTAATTAATTTTGTACCTGGACTGTTTTTGCGCACTTTAAATATGTAAATTTAATTTAATATTATTTAATAGAATAGTTTCCATAGCAACATTTGTATCACATGTGTCTTCTGCAGAGCCAAATATATTCAGGAGAAAGCGCATTCTTCCCGATTCTTTCCATCTTTATAGGGAGAAAAATAATTCCCTCGGCCAATGGTCTCCCTCTGTTATGTCATTAGCAGTGACACCGAGGAGGCTGTGTGCTAGAAAACTGCTGACAGTGTAAAAGCACAACCTTCCAGAGTTCCTTAAAACAAACAAACAAAAAAAAATCAGCTTTGCTCTGCGAGCAGCGCTTCCATCAGTGGCCACTGGAACTGTTTCGGGAAAGAAGATGCTCCGTTGTGCTTTTGCCTGCAATCACCTTTCATTTGATTAAGTGCTTTATACCTACATATGAAACAGGGGAGTTGTTTTATGGCCTCTGTACCTAAAAATGGTTTTTTTTGTGCTTATGATTTTCAAATAATGTCTTGTTCTGTGATACAGATGTGACCTATGTGAGGGGGAATATATTATGGGGATGTTTCCTCTCCTTAGTGAAAAGGCCAGTTCTTGTGTTTCTGTTTCAAGGATGGGTGGATGTGCGCTGCTTGTGAACACACTTGGGCCTCCGTTGTAGGTTGGGCTGGCTCAACTGAGTGTTCAAATAACAATTAAAAATCAAGACAGGAACAAAGTTTTGAAATAGAGGGCCTTTGGTGAGCCTGAAGAGCTTTAAAAAGGGCACTTGATAGTCGTCTCGAGGTGCAGCCAGCCCACCTCTCCTCACGGGGCGGGAGGCTCCCAGCAGTGCGTGTTGGGCGCAGTCTAACACTTTTATTGAACTCCTGTTGTTAAGGCTTATCTTACCCTTCCTGCGTCCACACCTAAACTGAGGTTTGCTGGAAGCCACGTTTCAATTTGAGCAAGGATTATGCAGCACAGAAGCTGCTCTGAGGATATGTTCTGCTGCCATTGTCAAGGTGTAGGCAGAAGTGAATGCTGGAGGCTCAAAGTGAAGGCAGGTGA
This sequence comes from Balaeniceps rex, assembly GCA_013401315.1. Taxonomy (NCBI): domain Eukaryota; kingdom Metazoa; phylum Chordata; class Aves; order Pelecaniformes; family Balaenicipitidae; genus Balaeniceps; species Balaeniceps rex. Next base: position 30,410 of record VYZW01055320.1, read on the forward strand.
TGTTCCTGAAGCCTGTTCCTCAGGGTTCAGGCAGCGGTGTTGGGAGTGCCGATGGTGTGGCACCAGGAGGGTGCCGGCTGCCCTCCTGCACATAGGGCTTTGAAGACCATGCTGTTCCCCTTGGAAGACCCTGTGGAGTTTGCAGGCATCTGTCCTGTCCCTGCCTCTTGATGTATGGGAGACTGCTGGAGCAAGATGCCATGGGGTTAGCTGTCAGCCCCTAGTTTCTGGTATGCCAGTAACACACTTGGAGTGTCTTGTTGCATTAAGCGATGAAGTACTGTTAGTGTCAGAGGGAAACAATCTCTTCGATGAACAGCAACTGCCTTGAGCTGTCTGTAGCTAAAAGCAAATCGGTGCTGATCAAACAGGAGTGCCTCAAAGAACCAGCTGAGATGTGCTGGTGGTGAGCTGAGATGTCTCTGTTAAGGAGTTGTGCGTATTCACAGCTATGCAAAGCCTTGTAGAGTCTGGCTTGGTTCTGCACAATACTTGATTGACTAGAAATCACTGGCTTCCAAAAACATTCTCTCTGGCTTGCTTGGAAACTAAGCACCTTCTTCCCGATAGAGGGTTTGGCTGTGGTGGCTTACATGTTGCTGCTTTCTAGGAGGGGTAGAATAAATACCCTTCTGAACATACCTTAAGACAGTACAAATATGACTGCACTCTTTCTCCCAGGCTTTGTCTACTATGAACACATCTGGCTGGTGTGCAAGTATTTCCATTGCATCCCCGTTTCTCAGGTAGTATCACTTTTAAACTCATTAATAGAACAGGTATATCAAAATGTGAGCTTCATTTTGTATAGTGTGGTGCTTGATCTGCTGTGGTACGAGGTGGATCAAAGCTCTGCATAGGCAATGTGAGGAGACTGTGGGACTGAACAATCTTCCAGGAAAAATCCAACAGCAAGGATAGACTTGAAGCCTTAAAAATAGATGTGGAGCCATCTACAGTAGTTTGTGCTCTTATGTGCTCTTCCCTCTGTCACAAACTTCCCAATGCTGAAACAATCTTTATCTGTCTTGCTAATAAAGCTCTTAAAATGTCTTTATTCTGGAAGACTTTTGATATAAGAGGTCTATGCCATAATCCAGTATAAATCCAGGTTGAAATAAGGAATGAATTATGGTTAAAAAATTGAACGTACAATTGTTTGCATATTTATTTCTTTTGTTATAAAGCAAAGAAAGTGTAACAGTTGTGATGCTTTCTGCTTCAGCAAACTTCTCTTTAACATTGAAACCGTTTCTGTTCCCTGGCTGTTCTCAACATGTTACTTCAGGTTGTCCGTCTCTTAATTTCATGGCGAAGATGCAAGAATTGGAGCTGTAAAACAACTTTGGCTCTCGCAAACGTAGAAGTAGCCTTCCCAAGCTTAAATGCATGTTTTCACAAAGGATTCAAGAAAACACTAAAGATCATACGTATCTAAAAGCAGACTAGGAGATGCTGAAATCATTTGCATATGAAAATTAAGGTGACCTGTATTCTAGAAGAGAATGAAGTTTTTTCCTGTATAAAAGGCAGGGTTATTAAAATTAGAACAGTGTAGGACAGCATATGCTGCTGAATTAATATACATAGATTACTGCTTCTGCATGACAGAAGTACTTAAAACAAATAGTCCTGGCAATTTGTTGTTTGTTAGAAAAGCCTCACAAAGTGTTTATCTTTCTAGAACATACGCTATTGCTAACTAGATACACTGGATGTTTACAACCCAGAAAAACAAACTGCACGCTAAAAATAATGTGTGGAACTCTCAAAATTGGACACTATTAACAGGCAGCCTGATTTATTTTATCATCGCCATGATTTTATGAAGGTATTTCCTGCATGTGGACGTCTGGGAGTCTGCTCCACAAGTTTGTATTACTATCAAATTATTACAGGCTATTAAAAACACTCATCTGGGAGGATCCATTGCCTTTAATGGAGCTCTGCTAACAGCTAAGTGTCTGTTCCTAAAAATCCAGGTCTCTGCAGAGACTTCTGTGTCTGTTTGTCAGAGAATAAAGCTCATGGAGAGGAAGAGAGGAGTAAAGTGGAATTTTTTTACCTAGCAATCTGTTTCTTGTACCTCTGTCTGGCAAAGGAAACACTGCTAACACATTTTTGCAGAATCCTCTCTCATGAGGTATCTTCCACGTTGCACTTACAAGGCGAGGCACAGAACTGTTCTTGCAGTCGTATCTGTTTAACAACACTTCTAATTAAATCTGCAGCCTGCACAGCCTGCTCTTGGGGTTATGCGTAACCCCATCTGCTGGAGGCACCTCCTTGTTATGCAAGGAATGATCAGCCTCATCGGTCTATTAGAGTGGGTCCTCCACGGAAATTTGGGCTGGATCCAAGAAAAAGATCCAAGCACCCAACGTGAGGGTTAGCGGGGTTTTAGCAGCTGAAGCCCAAAAGTGCAATCCTGATACCAGTTGTGTTTGTCCATGGGAGTTTCCTAAGGACATGGAGATCAGCCAGTGTCCTTCAGGGTTTCAGTCATGGCAAGCACTGGGTTGTCCAGCATCTGGTGGTTCGTGCAGTCCTGCCTGGGAGGTTTCTGTCGCTATCCTCTGATGGGGCCAGATCTTCTGGGAACAAATGTGTAGAGCGGAGTTTTAAACAATGGCTTTCACCACCTTTGTTAAAGAAGGATAAACTTCTGCCCATACCTCTAGAAACAAGGTTATTCGAAGAGCTAAAGATGAACTACGCTCAGTCCAGACCTCTTCCTTCCAACCGCTCCTTTTGCAGGGCACTTTCCTGGCCGTGCTGGGAGCACGTGGGTCAGGGGATTCAGCCTTTCCTCCTCAGTGTCCCTGCCCTCACTGATGGTGCAGCATAATTTGATTTTTTTGCGCCTCTCCAAATCAACTTGGTCATGATTAAGTGATTTCTCATTACAAGGGTGGCCTTATGCAAGTGCTGAATGTCACTGGAAATGTGGCTGCTAAGTAGGACCTGACTTCTTGGAGTGGAGGGAAGGAGAAAAATCAGAAGTTGTACTTCCGAAGGCAACTGTGTTGATAGCGTTGATCTCACTGGCGCAAGGATCGCATTAACATGTAGTCAAAAAAGTTTGTGTGGGTGCTGTTCTTCCAAACGCTGTTTAATGCTGATCTGAACCAGCTTAACCAAATTCAGTCAAGTCTCGATCAAAGGGAAATCGGGGAAGTAAAAATTAGTAGGTAACTGTAACAGGGTCAGATGTGACTGCTGGAACTACAACAGTAGACTTGTTCCCTCTTTAGTATTAACCTTGTTAAGGACAGAAACTAGATCTGTGCGTGTCAATTTTCTTTGCTTGATGGGGTCTGACTAGCCCAAAAACTCTTAATCACATCAGTGTGAAGGAATGTGGTGTAAGTGGTGTCCTCCAATGCAGAACTGGGGCTCTCCTCGCCAACCCCGTAACAGGAATTTGTAATAGTTCAGTCTTCAGTTTGTGGCAGAGGAGGGAGCTAATTTCTTCACAACTTTGTAACTCGTTGCTCGTTTCTAGGAGATGCTGGCTTAAGTGGGGTAATGTGTGCAGTCCTTGGATATTTCTGGAATGATTTAAAACCAATGAAAAATCATTCTTGGGTTTCTGGACTGCTTCTTACTTTGATTAATGCTTTACCTGCAATGTTAAAGATTTTTTTTTTTTAATATTTAGAAAATAAGTGGGAAAATTCACCTAAAATTAGGAGGATGTTAATCTCTTGTATTTGAGTATTGCATGAGAATTTACATGTTGGACAGTGGCCATAAACTAGATTTCAGTGGGAAAATACAACAATTTGTGCTATAGGCTGTTCCTCAGGAAGTGTAGCACTAATGCTTACTGCATACACTTGCTTTAGGACTAGATGGGAAAACTGATTCACGTTTAGAAGTTTGGAAAAACTTTTGTATGAAGTTTTGGACTTGTCCACTTCAGCTTTTTTTTTTTTTTTTTTTAACATCAGCAGAAATTTTTGACTGTCAAAAGCTGAAAAGAGATGAAGCTCTTGGGGTTTTTTGTTCTTGATTTTAATTAAACTGACTTCTGTAGAAACTTCATTAAGAAGATTGGTGTTGAACGTTTAAAATGACATGTACTTTTACAAGATTTGCATAGCACTGTTTCTGTGAAACCCTGTGGGAGGAGAGGTAAAATGGGGGAGAGACAATCTGCAGGACTAGAACCATATGGTTAAAGAGATTGGTGCTTGAATAAGCATTCCAGAAAGTTAATGTGGGGATTTTAGAGTATGAGCTGTGAAAACTGGAAACAAGAATGATGTAAGGCTGGGGGTTGGAAGGAGAAGGAGAAGTTGTCTGCCTGTATCTACATTTGAAGCAGCTTTATTAATCAAACTCTAGTGTTCAGCTATACAGCTCCTTTCAGTCTGGAAGCATTGAGGCAGAGAAAAACTGAACAGATTTCTCATGTACCAACGTCAACCTGCAAGATAATAAGCCCATTGGATATTCATATTTTTAGAAAACTCTCAAATAAGGTGTTGGAACATATTCACAGATATGAAGATTTTTTACTGCTTGGAACTTGTCAGTGGCAGTGGGGCTAGGAGCCACGACATTGCTTAGGAAGTTTGAGCTTTTATCCTTGAGCTGATAAGGGGAGGAACACCAGTAAATGTCATTCAAGACTCCATCTGGCTGCTGGCATTGGGTCTGTCAGCCCATGAGCAAGTCCCCTTTGGATTTCCTCTGGCACAAAGTTAATGGGATTTGAGTCCAAGTCAGTAGGTGCCTTGGTGGGGTTACCTCTGGAATTGAAGCAAAGAAGTTGAGTTGGAGGAAAGTGAGCAGTGCTTGTCATTCAGGAGCTGCTCACCTTGCGTGATCTATCTGTTAGAGGACCAGGGCGCTTAGCACTGTATTCAGGATGAGTTAAAAGGAGGTTTTGCAAGTCACATGGTGGAATTACATTTTGTTCCTTCTCTTAAGGTGTCTTAATTTTTGCCTTGTGAACACAGGATGGAGAAGCAAGGGTCTGATATCTTTCCCACGGCCCCCCAGTTTTCATCACACCGCTTTTCCTATCTTAGTTTCATTTTGGGGTAGCATCTGAGTTTGTTTTGGGTATCACTCATAGCCCAAGCTATGATTCTAAACTGAGCTGGGAAATCTGGAGGTTTGTGTATCTTAAAAATAGGCAAATCTGATCTTTATGGTTGTGTGGAGAGAAACAAAAGAGAGCCTCATTTGGTTCCAAAAAACCCCCACCAAAATCCCCAACACCAAGCCTAAGAACTGTTCCAGTTTTTCTCCAAGAGGTAGAAGATGGGAGATTATGCAGATCACTATTTGGAGTATGAAATTCCTGTTTTGGTGGTGGCCCTTTTTAGGAGCAGGAACAGCTTTTCTTGTGCTTTCCAGCATATGTTTTCTGCCATGTTACCTTCCACGTTCTTCTTTGGAAGATGGGCTTAGTTTGTAAAGCAAAATGATGAGACTCCAAATTTGCCTTTTTTCATAAACTGAGTTAACTCGTAAACAAGTGGTTCTTACCCATTTGCTATCTTGTTTTAAAGATGGAGTTTTCATTTTAACAAGTCTAATGCAAACCTGACCAGAACACCCTTTTTCTTCTGCTTTTACCTCAAACGCTTCCCTCATCTTCTGCCAGTTGTGGGTCCCAGTTCTGCATTTTCACTCTTTGCTCTTCCTTTGCTAGACAAAGGTCTGTAGGGTTGCTGGAGGTGACTGCACCGGCTGCTCTGCATATGAAAGGGTATGCCAAGAATGGTTGTAAAGGCAGTGAAAGGAAAAGAAAACCCAATTATAAGCAGGTGAAATTTAGTCGTCCGTGGCTTTGATGCCTTTTCATCATCAATTCGTTACACAGTGGGAAGGTGATTCTCCTGCTGGGGTGTGTGGGCATTATCCTGAAGTTAGATCAGTGATAAATTAACATTTTGCAGTGTTTGTGGAAACACTTGAAAGAAAGTAACAGATGTAAGGTCTGCACCTGAGACTGACATCTTAATGTGGTGATTGTGTAGTTTTAGGTATACCATGGAAGTTGATGGACTGTTCCTATTATCTTCTTGTCTGACTTCATCAAGTGCTGTCAGAAATAGCAGTGAAAGTTCAAGCTGTTGGAATGAATAGTGCGTTTTTTCCCCCTTTACTGAAAATAATGTAACTTGTTTCGATTCAAAATATCAATACGGTAAAATCAGTGGTGTTTCTCCCCGGTAACATTAATGTAGGAGATTAAGTTGTCCCTTTACTTACCAAGTAATGTTTTTCTGGGGAACTATCAATGCCCTATGGTCGGCAAAGGAAGAATTCCTCTTAATGCTCTCACTAATGTCTCCACGCCAGTGAGGATGGATGTGAGCTGATTGTACTGAATTAACTGCATCCGACCGAGTGGCGTGCTCTTGGCACAGTGCTCATGGTGAAATACAAGTGGCTATTCTCTGTTAAATGAAGTAGTGCAAATTAAGACAGTATTCTGCTAAGCTTTTATAGACATTTTTTATGCAGCAGTCATACTTTCTTGAGGGTGGAGTCTACCTAAATGTGAATGAACTCTTGAACTCTTTCTTTAATTAGTACTACACAGCTGGGACATGAGAAATTAATAGGAGTTGGGTTTGTCCATTTGAACTAATGTGTAGATCAGCCTAAGCTAATGCAAGAGGACTGCAAGAGCCAGTGGAAAGCTGAAGTCTACCAGGGAAATATTTGCTCTGGAATCCTTGTTTTAATCTGTGTTTCTTTAAGTCAGTATTAGTCCATCCCCCCAGCCCAAAACAAAAGGAAAAAAGCCCCAATAAACAAACAAAACCCTCCTCCCAGCCTCAGTTACACCTTTACTAGAAAACTGACTGCATTTTGTTTTTAAAATATTGGACAAACTGGCGACATTTTTCACCTGGTCGGTAGCTTTAAAAGTTCTGGCAGAGCGACGGAGCTCTTGTGTGCAGGATCATCAGTTTATACCCCGAATGGAGTCCATCTACTACAGGCCCCGTGGGCTTTCTGCTGTGCCTTGGATGCTGTTGTGCACATGCCTTCAGCAATTCGGGATACGCCGGAGGTGGTCGCTCTGAAGCCAGTGCGGCAAAGTGCTTGAAAAGGGAAATGCTTTTTGACTGCCGTGGGCTTCTCCCTGCAGCAGCTCTGAGCAGAGCATCAGTCCACCTAGCAGCCTAGCCAGATGGCTTCAGTTATTTGGGGCAATCCTGTAGGCAATGCTGAAGTGCTTGTTGCTGTGATTTAAAGGGCTGTAGTTCTGTCAGTACATTTTGGTGAAGTCCGGCTTGCAGTGACTTGCTTGGTAGCATTATTTGCTCTTTCATGCGGATTCGCTTTGATTTTAAAACTGATCCAAGCTCCAGAGGGGCTGGGGGAATGACCTATGACTGCATAGCTCTGATGTCAGGGATTGAAAGACAAATGTGGAAGGAATAAGATAAGTTTACCTTGTGTTGGGACAGTACGATGGACTAACCTTGAGACTTACTCGAGGTGTCTGGAGGGTGTCTGTAGGGATGGGAGGTAATGTATTTGTTACAGGAAACCTGTGATGCTTTCTGAAGCTTGCAGTTAAATTAATTGGTGAGTGGCAAAGAATGACACCAGGCCAGAAATGGGCAGTTATACCCATCTGTTAGCTATGGGCTTGCAGGGCATTTGTCATCCTTGGCTCTCCAAGCAGCACACAACAAGCATCATTAACTGAATTTAACAGGTGGGCAAGTGGCAACAGGTACAGCTGAACTGTTCAAGTCACGCGCTCAAGATTGAGAAACTAAAGCCCTTCTCCCGTGTCTGGCTTTGGATGCTGGCAGCTTCCTGCTGAAGAATTTACTGAGATAAAGGCCCAATTCATGTGCGTTTTCTGCCCTTTCTTTGTCTCATTATGTGTAGTCCTAAAATTACAAGTCCAGCTCTGAAATACAACTCTTACAAATGGTTGTACGCTCTGCGGGGCTGAAACAAAGCTTGTTGCTGGCAGTTTGTGAGCAAGTACAGTTCATCTCCAAACGTGGAGCAAGTCCCTCCTGCACCTCCTGACAGCCGCGCGCAGGAGAGCATCCCCTGCCGCGGCTCCAGCGGGTGAGCTTGTGCTTGTTGGAGCTGCGAGCGGCTGGTACCAAGGGTTAGCACATGTGTGCTCTGCAGCCTCGCTGCATCTGATGCGCTAATTAGCAAGCTCTGTGAACTGTTAATGAGCTGTATCAATGCCATTTTCCCCCTATAGCCCATGTAATTAAAGTAACCAAATCAGATACTTAGTAGCAAAAAAGAATGATTCCAAACCATAGTTCATCTCAGTCATTTGAAGTTATTCAGCGTTACCTAATTCTAACACAGTACTAAACTGTGTTAATTCACTGGACCGCGCTGATGGCCTGACCCAGCAGCACAGCACATCCACCTGCACTCTGCAGAGCTCAGCCAGCGTGGGCTGGCTGCACAGAGTCAGTTTTCAGTCTGCATTGAAGCCTTTACTATTTTTTCTTCCTTTAGTAGTTAGAGTCCTAGGCTGATTTTCTCCTATCCAGTTTCATGCCTAGAATTAACTGTGCCCATATATAAAGCTTAGCAGATGTTCAAGGAACCAAATCAGATACTTAGCTCCAGTCTGACTTTTTTTTAAACTGTCACTAGCAAGAGAGGCTTTCTGCTGTAAATGCTTCTTGGCACTTGGAGGCACTCTCCTCTAATGGCCTTAAGCAGCCCAGAATTATAACCTTTTCTGTGTATGATTTAAAAAAAAAAACAAAACAACAAACCGGCAGCCCTCTACTTTGAAGGCTGTAAGTCCACAAAGAAGGGCCTGAAAGTGGCAAGATATTTCAGGTAATGCTCTCTTTATAATGATACTGCATCCATCTCATTGTTTGTGCAGGGAGAGTAGGCTGGAAGTTGAAGTCTTGCTTTTAATGTCTTTTAGATCCTGAAATTCTAGACAGTCATTAGAGAAACTAAAAAATGGAGTCAAGTTCTACATTGCCCTCCACCACATCAAACAGCATGACTGCTTATCCCTTACATCTCCTGTGTAGTTTATTACACAGTGTTATTTATTTACACATTAGTTTATCAACAAGTCTCCTGTGAGTTGCATGTAAGGAGCACCTGCCAATGCAAACTCAAGGCACCGTGCACTGAGTAGAGAAGGGAAGGAAATGACTCCTTTGCAGAACACTTATGATACTCATGTGGGATAACCAAGTCCTAAATCTCAGCCCTGTCTTCTTAATGACATTTTGCATCAGCAGCTGTCACCGTTCTGTTCCAGGTGCCAACCTCCTGGGTGTCCTGTGTTCCTGGAGCTCTTTCCCTGCCCCTTGAGGTCCAGAATGCTGTTTTAGGTGGCCCCCCAAGTGTGGTGGCTTCTCTGGCCTGTCTGGACTGAACCATAATGTCCTTCCAAAGCCCACAAAAGATTGTATGTCAGAGAGATTTCACTGGTGATGTGCTCTGGCCAGGATCTGGAATTAAGATGCCTCTGAACTCTAGACTTGAAGCTGCTGAGTGTGCCAACAATTTGAAGGGGTACATTGCTTCTGAACTACTTTATTGACAGTTGCAATGATTCACTGTAAAGGGCTCTCATAAGCTCCTGGGTGTCCCTTTAAAATTTTTTTTAAAGAAATAATCTTCTACCAGGCTGGAATGTATCAGCAAATCCCTTCTTGTCTTTCAATGAGCCCATTCCATCCTGAAATCTGCCAGAGGTGACCTGCGCCAGCAGCATTTTTGTTGAGCATTTTTCCCCTTTGTCTGAACCAATGACTAGTATATACCCGTTACAAGCAAAACCTGTAAAATGCTGCTTGTGTTCCCCTGTCAACGTCCATTGTCACAGAGCATAGTATAGACACGAAACAAAACAAAGGCTCCATTACTAAATTGTTAGGTAATCTTGGGTGAGCCATTTTACTGTCTGTGCTTAGATTATGCTCCTCACCACCCTGCCACGGCTCAGGCAATGTGCCCGAGATCACAGCACGCAGACTTTCAGTTGCTGAGGATGTTTTGGCAGTATGTAAATCTTGTCTGTGGAATGAATCCCATGTAATCATGAAGGACCAAAAAAAAAAAAAAAAAATATTTAGAACAGAGTTGCCTTCTAACCAGTGTGCCAAGTGGGAATGCATCTATAGGCTCCAATCCAGCTGTTTGGTGTTTGAAACTAAGGCTGAAGGAATGGCTTTGAGTTCTGAGCCTGAACCATTAACAAAAATCCCACTTCTGGTTGATGTAATTCCAGTTGGAAGGAAAGGGGTAGGAAAAAAGAGTTTTTGAAGAGGAAAGACTGATTAAAATGTCTCATATTTTAGAGCAGTAGGCATCTGTTGTGACTTGCATTAATACGTGCAAGAGTAAAAGGAGGTGTATAGATTCGTAAAGATCTGCCAAGTGTTTTTTTGTGCACTGGTCTTATAGCAAGTTCTAGCCAGTGCCAAAGCTGGATTTTGTAACTTGAAGAAGAAGCTTTGCAATACCGAGCAATATCGTGCATTCTGAACAGGCACAGAGGCAAGATTACAGCTTCGTTCCCTATTAGCAGCTGCGGATGACTTTGTAGTGTAAAATATTGTTTCTGAAGATGTATACTGAATGAGAGGAAAGAGTGAGGTTTATCTCTCCACAAATGTGTTTCTCGGGGGAAGGAGACATCTAGATTATTTTCTTTAGTCCCCCAGAGAAGAAGATAGCTTGATGTAAACCAACTTTAATTTATGTAGTCATTACAACCTGATCACAATGAATAATGCAATATCGCTTACTCATATCACACTCACGTTAAATGGGTATTCTGGGAAAGTGAAATTGTCTTGCTGCCAAGTGCAGCGATACCTTTACAGACAACATGTGGACAACTTTGCTGCTTATTTTACAAAACCAGTGAACCGCTCTACATTTCTATGCACCATTTAAGTCATGCTAAACACATTTCAGTACAAGTTAGATATGTTTACAGCTACGTGATTCTTTCTAGTAATTCATCTACTTGTAATTGTTTTATACTTACATTGTGTTTTTTCAGAATGAAATAGGGCTGAACACAGCTGCCAATATGGGGATGAAGTGGGCAAAGGACAAAGCTGGGCTGGAAAAGTAGAGGCAAGTCATAACCTTATGGAAGAAATACATTCAAATTAAGTACTTCTATTTTGTGAAGCCATGGAAAGATTGTGGGGTCTTCACTAGAGCCACACAGTCCCGTTCAACATGATACATAAGGCATCATCATACTTGCTGATACCTAGCCCTCTTTACTAGGAGGCAGTCCTCCAGTTTTTCATGGAGAAACAGCTACCTAATGGAGACCTACTGCTTCAGACACGTCTGAGGAGTGACTATAATTAAGTGAATGAGCTGCAGTCTGCCTTCGTTGGCAATATTTCATTTTTCTAGATGCAAAGCAAAATTCTAGATCCAGGCTCCTCACAAATTTCCTTCAGGCTAAGAATCCTATTTCAGGTCTCTTTACCACCTTTTAAATCAGAATTGACATATTGAGGCATTTTTTTGAATAGAAGACTTAAGATCCAAACACTTAGCACAAGGTGGCCGATTTTCTGTGTGAACAACTCCCTGTTGGAAGGGACCTTGCACCTGGAACTCCAGTGTGCTGGAGACTCCCTGGCAAAGTTCAGCAAAAATGCTCAACTAAGTTTCCACATGCAACTGAGGTACTTCAGTGGGTGAGCTATCTACTAACATTGGATAAAGTGGCAACATTTTTTTTTCCCACCAAAAAAAAAAAAAAGTTCAGAACATACTGTGAGAAATTTCTTGTGCTCTTGTGCTGTGCCTTTACTAGATTATCTGTTTCTAGAGGTTATCAGAGTCACAAAAAACAAGTTCCTGGCAATAACCCCAGCTTTCTGGTAATCATCCCAAGCTGCATGATAGTATTTTCAGCTACTGCTTTTAAAAAAGCAAAGTTTGTGTTTATTTGACAGCAAGTTCAGTGTCCTTGTAAATGCAGCTCATTGGAATTCTTTGTTTGAGGGCAGGGAGCAGAAAAACACCACACAGGAATAAAATAGGGCAGCTTTCCCTGAAGGTTCACTTGTTTGCAAAGGAGAAATTTGCCAGATGAGACTTTGTGCTACTGTTCCTGACCTCTATATCCCTCTTAAATAACAAACAAATAAGGGGTGGGAGTGTTTGGTCCTGAAGTAAAATAGGCTTGCTTTGCCATAGTGGAGTGGAAGCCACGTATCTTAGTTTTAAAAAATAGCTGGTTTTAAACCCCCTGCCCCAAGATATGAAAAATAGCCTCCCCTCTCCAATTTCTAAATATTTGCCTATTTCCAGATGCTTTTTTAGATCAGTTGCTGAACAAAAGTATGGAGGGGTGGGGTAAGCTTACTTTGGACTGAAATGCAAATTTTAGTTTCTAAATTCAATTGTTTGTTTCTTGTGTGGAATAGTTTGTGCTCCATGTATAAAGAATGACATTTTAGGTGCTTAAAAATCTAGCTCTTAGTTATCTTGCTTTTCTCACCAGCTGGGAGGTGCTGAAGACTGACAGATCTCCCTCCCCACACCCATTTCCAGGACGGTCCAGGGGTTTGGGTCATCACGTAGGACAGCAAGGCTCTGGTTTCAGTTTCCCTCTCTGCATGAGAGTATTCTCAAACCACAGCTGAACCATGAAACCCAGGAAAGTCAACAGAAATTTTTCCACTTTACTCAGCCAGATGCTGCCCAGTTCCAGCTGAGGTTAATAGCTCCTTCGCTTGGCAGTGTATTTCCAGCATCAGAAGGAGCATGGGAATGGCTAAGCAATCCTGCCTGGTTTTGAAGGCATAGCACTGAGGGGCAGGAATCCAAATACTCAGATTGCATCATTCCTTTGAAGTCGCTCCTTCTTTGACTTCAGTTGTGGTAATGATTTATATCAGCTGATCTTTAGAGCCAAGAATAGAACTGTTTTGATGTGACCTTGGACATGCATATTGAATCACCTATCTGGGTTTTGGATGATCCACTTGATAAACAGTCACATTATTTCCCTCAAGTTTTATGTTGTTACCTGCTCGATGGGCTGTTAGAAGCTGAACTCTTCAGGAGAAACCATAGGAAGTAGATGCTGATTTTTGATACTGGAATTAAATTTTGAGTTAGGCTTTCTTGGAAGATCTCACAGCGAGAGCTTTGTAAGTTTTAGGTGTTATGCAAATGACAGCTATTACTGTTCTCTCTCAGCACATCAGATCCTGATTTGCTGTTTGGATTATCTAATCACTGTCAGCCCAAGTGTTTGGAGTGGAAGTAATTACAGCAGTACTTTCAACTAATTCCTATTCATGGAGTAGTAGTGGAAGTGTTGATTTGAGGGATAAGCGAGCTAAGTATTCATGACAGAATAGGCACCTAAGAGCATCTGGGGCTGGTTCTTGTTGCTGCTGTCAAAACAGCTGTAACAATGTAAACGGTTCATGTGCCGTCTTGAACCTGAAGAAATGCTGACAAGTCTCAGACACATACTAGATCATGATGGCATCAAAGACCTAATTATTTGCTCTGTATTGTAGCTCGTAACAGGGTCTGTGATTAGCTCTGTCTTGGGCACCGCATCACCTCATCTGTGTGTTGACTGTGTTGAAGGGCTTTCAGTGCTCCTAGGCAGATGCTGCCAAATTGGTTATTCATAGAATCATAGAGTGGTTTGGGTTGGAAGGACCTTTAAAGGTCATCTAGTCCAACCCTCTTTTTTTATTGCTTTATTGCTGGAGGTTTAGGGTATCGTGTAGTTTATGCTCGGTTAAGATGGTGCTGGATGTTCACCTGTGAGATACATGTGTCATGGGAGCATAGAAACGTGACTGTGACGATAGTACCCATTGTTGATGGCTCCATTATCTCATTTTTGAAGGTGCTAATAAACAGGTTTCAAGTGAGGGGATGTATCTTCTTTCTGAGTTTGTTTATATAAGCTCAGCAGAGAGGAGTTAACTATCAGATCACTAACATTAATGGGATTCCGAACTGTATATTCAGGCAAAAACCTGTTCATTATCTCTAATCAAACCAAAATACTTTATTGTACTTTAAACTACTATTGCAGTAGTATCTCTCTGCCTAGAGATTCCCTAAGAGGAGAGAGCTGAGTAGCTCACGCAGAAGGAGGAGGAAGTTCAGGGGAGGGACCTTCATGACCTGACTTTCCTCCCGTTTGCTGAAGTTACCATCATGAATACCACTTGTTCTTTGTAGGTGTAGTTACTTGGGTCACGATGATGGTGTCCTGAGGCACTGGCATAATGTATTCCAACCCTTGGACTCTTTTGTTAGAGCATTGTTGTAATATGGGAGTGGAACCAAAACTCGAAGACCAGTATTTATATTGTAGGCTGATTTGGCTTTTGCATCCCTGGAGGTACTTACATGTAACAGGGTTTGGGTTTGGTGTGTTCCGCCCCCCCCAGCTGTGCCCTGATTCTGATCTAAATCTAAGAATTAGTCTTGGATTAGTCATCGTTGAACTGCAATAGTAAATTCCAGTAGCACCAATTTATAGCCATCTACCGTGCTTGACTGGAGTTGATTGCTAATAGTACTTATGCGCCTAGCAGCATTTGGAAGGGCGATAACCATCCTGGGTCTGTGCCCAGCTGGAGGCAGAGCAAAACTTTATTTGCTTATTTGTATTAGAATGTTACTCTCCTGTTCTGCCCCTAATTCTGTGTGCTGCTGAGCTCACTGTTGCAGCTACAGCTTTGAGGTGCTTGCTGACCCGGAGAGATGCTTCCGAGTGCAAATGATCTAAGTAGGACATCATCATGTTGTAGGTGTCCTTGTGCGTGTTGTATAGTGGCAAATGCATTACTAAAGGATTCTGTTCTCTTCTATGGCCTTCTAAATGCTAAAGTTAAAACTGTAGGTTTTTGAAAAGCAAAAGGGCTGAATACTCAAACTTTTGACAGTCTCTTTTGGGTGGGGTTTTGGAGAGCTTTTCTTGTCCAGTGTGATGAGGTTATCTGGGCCCAGCAAACAAGAGTCTCAGAAAGCAAATGTAGAAAGTCTCTTCTAGTAGAAGTGGGTGCGTATCTGAATTGCTTTTTTGGTGGTAAGCTCTCATTTTGGTCAGTGTCTAGTAATTCTTGAGTGATTCAATTCAAACCCTTGCATTAAACAGAACAGGTTGAGTGGCCAATAAGCCGGAAAATTGGAAGAAAATCTTGATAGGTTCAGCTGGTGCCTGGCATCAGAGCAGCCTGTCCGTATGCTAAATGCTTCTGCAGCCAAGTGGGCCAGGAGGTTGAGTGCCCACATGTGGGGCAGAGTAATGAAGCTGGGGGGAATAATAAGGTCCCCTGAACGTCTTTATAGAAACAGCTAAAAGCTGGTGAAAGAAGCACAGCTAGTCAACTAACAATCATTTTTGGGCACAGAAATAAAATTATAGATACTTTTCATGGGCATAATTGCTTTGTGCTGAATACATCAGTTAGAAACCCATCAAGGGTTCAAAGGATGGAGTTGTCTTGTCTGCTGGTTACCCTGTTGGGTGCTGGCTTAGCTGGAGGCAGTGAGATGTTTTGATGAGTCTCATCACTGATCACTCCAGTGAGTTTGCGCTGCGTTGGAGCTCTGTCAGAGCTGTGAACTACTTGATAATGGCTGATCAGACTTTTTTCTTTGAAATCACGCTAATTTTAGTGGTGGTTTTGTTTTATTTCTAACTTACCAGGTGTTACTTTGGAATTACTGATTAAATGTAGGCTGTGAACAGTTGGCAAGGCTTATAATTCTTTCCTGCTATACAGCCAGTATGTCATCTAAGCTGAGAGCTATGGTTTTGAACGTAAGAGGATGGTAGAAAGTGCACCACAGTTAAAGAACAGGTGGGAAGATGGCAAGAAATGGTGGCAGAAGTTTGAGAGATGAAGTGGCTTAATGCTGTAGATGGAAAGGTGTTTTCTGAACCACTCTGCACAGAGTCTGCCCCAAGTGACTTGAATTTAAATTCAACTGGACCTTGAAAGCAAAATGCCAGTTGTCAGAATGGTCCTGGGTTCTACAGTTAAATGATCTGCCTCTTTCATTACCTGGTAGTTCAGTTCCTTCTCCCTTATGTATCCTCATTTACCCTTATACATAGAATATACACTTACAGTTTTATCTCTCATACTTGTGTGGTGGAAGGTCCATTCCTGCCTGTTTGCTCAAGCTTTCTTCGTGTCTGTCTTAACCATGCAAGACTGGAACCAGTAACAAATCCACACGGAAAAGCGTGCCACTTTATTTTTAAAAAGCTGTTTCCTAGAAAGCCCTGCATTTGCAAGAATAATTACAGCTCTTTCTTCCTAGCACCTTTCGTGCAAGCATGCGCCATCTTCATAAGAATTTCTTATTGTGTCGTAATTCAAAATAAATAGGATGTAACTATCCGTTAGCTTGATTTTATGTTTTGTCTAAGCTACCAAGAGTCATTAATTGTAGCTCCAGAGCAACAGCTGATTTATGCGTTTAACTTCTGTGCAAATATTAGTGATATTCAAGTCATTGGAGATGCCAAGTTTACTCTCTTGTGTTTCTAGATTTACCAGAGATGCTGGTTAGTATTCAAAAAAGCTTCAAGCAAAGGGCCAAAGAGGCTGGAGAAATTCTCAGATGAACGAGCTGCTTACTTTAGATGCTATCACAAGGTAAGGCTTGGCAATACGGTTGTTTCTCAAACTTCTTTTTAACCTACAATCAAGAATAAAATCTGAAGTTGACGTATTAATTGGCCTGCAAATTAGAACTTTTTTTACTATCAAGGTCTTAAACCCACTTGTATGTTCCTTCATTCAGTGAAGTAGAGGCAGAGTAAGTGTTCCATTTTCTGCTTTGTAGTGAACATCTTGCTAAGCTAATGGAAAATGACTTTATTTTTAGAGAAGATGTCCTTTTCTCTCCTCAGCCCTTTAAAATCAGATCCAAAATACTTTGCAATGACTACTACTCTTCCTAATTACAGTAACAACTATCCAAGGTAACGTGAATTCAAAAAGCTGGGTACTTGGAGGTTCCCATTTTACTGGGATTTTACATCTGTGGGAAGACAGCAGACAGCTACAGAAATGAAGGGCAACGTGCAAATTTTTCTTGCAATGATGATGTGAAAACCTTTGCTAAATTCACTGGTATTAAAAGAATGGAAGTTTTTCTCTCTAATCACTTCTCTGGAGTTATGTGCACATTTCATATTCATCTGAGAATTTACATGTGTAATTCTCCTGGGCATGGAGATGCAAATAAGAAACTCTTTAATCATTGCTGGCAAAAGCTTAATATATTAGAAGATTAGGAATTATGTGCATAAATTCTAGGAGTTGGCGAGCAGAGCTCAGCTTGAGGCTGATCTGCACTTACTCACTTTGACATACATTTAGGAGGAAATCTTGAGGGAATACTGAATCTGAATTCCGACTTGTCTGTCTACATGCCACGTAATCTGTAATTGATTGGTCATAAAACCTGTGGCTATTTGTAGTAAGTCATGCCCAGAAATAGTTCATTCAAGTTTATATTAAGCAACTTTCAAAAGTAATGAGAAGTGAATTTTATTTTTCATTTGATGTGTGTGAGGGTTGCACAGTGTGTATAAGACAATTTCCAGCTTTGTGTGAAATGTTGCATTTATGTTAGTATGGCTCTGTCAATTATTGATGCAAATCTGTATTTCTTCCATTGTATTAATGCAGTATATCAGCAGCACATGCTGACTTGAAGTTCAGATTAGGTAATGGATATGAAATCCATGAGGAATCTAAATGAGGCTGGAATTTTTTCTCTTCTTTCAGGAAAATCCGTAGGTTAGCACGCACTTGTTGCACATGAAACCTAACAGCAGTTTCCTACATCTGGACTTGCAGACTAAAGCACCGCAGAAAGTCCCGCTAGCTTTGAGGGATTTTCAGCTTTAGGTCAAGCTTAGTCTATAGTTAACAGTTACTTAATGTTAAACTATTGCTTCTTCTATAATTTTAGTATCTGGATTTCTCTGGTAGCTTATTTGACAGGGATAAACAATGGTCAAACTCCCCAGTCAGTCACTTCTGGAGGAGTAAAACAGACTGGAATGCAGGTCACTTGAATGTACTGTGAGCTTCTGAAAGCACTGGTTCCAGCTGGAGTGAACTGGTAGATTATATCCTAAGTCTCCTTTTCAGGAATTGGAGGGTGGTGTCTTGGGGTCTGAGTCTTACGCTGAGTATACCTGAGATGATCAGTCTGAGCTTCTGTGTTTTTTTTGGTGTCTTGGACC
Source organism: Balaeniceps rex (assembly GCA_013401315.1). NCBI lineage: Eukaryota > Metazoa > Chordata > Aves > Pelecaniformes > Balaenicipitidae > Balaeniceps > Balaeniceps rex. The sequence continues at coordinate 48,642 of VYZW01055320.1, forward strand.
TGCTGAGCTAGACTGCTGGCCCCAGTGCTCTGAGCCCTTCCCCTGAACGTCTGTCTGCTTCAGGTTCCAGGCATGTGGACCCAAATTACGGGATGCATTGCTGAGGTTTCTGCCAGAAAGCCTGTCGTCCTCCTGTATAAAATGGAGAGATCTGTCTCCCCAGAACCACGTCAGCCTGGACACTGTGGATGAGCTTGCTGAGAGCCACCGGGGTGCAGACAGGCTGGACAACTGGGCAGCGATCTCGCTGCCACTGGTGGGAGCTACCCTGGGAACATTGCCATTGGCATTTGTTCTCCACGTTTATCACTCCTCTTCGCCACTCCGTGATGAAGCAGTGCTAACCAAGTAGAGCAGTTTAAATGTGATTGCCCAGGACAGTAGGTTGTCACTTACACGGTATTGCCATTTGGCAGTGGGGCTCTGCAGTGTCCCCATTTTTCCCCTCTGATGGTAAATGAGGCTGTCTTCTAGTTCTAGAGTCATCAGCTGTACAGGTTGATGGGTCCTGTTTATTTTTAACAAACCTTACTGAAAGGAAGCTAATGAATATTAAATAGCATTTTCTGGCTAAAATGTGTTAACTTACAAAGAGCCCAGGTGCATCAAAATAAATGAGTTTCTTTTTTAAAAAAGCTTTGTAAATGTGTGAAATTCTAAGGTGGTGAATGATGCAGCTTCTAACAGTATCAAATACGAGGTGTTGAAAAAGGAGAACGTGTCACTGCTGCTCTATACTGCTCTGTGGTTGAAATGATTCTTATAAAAAGCATAGTTAATTATTAATTAAAAAACCCACAACCAACAATATGGCAGAGTCTTCAACTAGCACTGCTTGTCGCCTGGTTTTGATGTATAATATTAACGGGACTTTGGTACTCGAGACACCATCCAGAAGCCTGGGATAGTCATTGCGGTTGTCTTGATGTGCATTTGGCCAGCAAGAGTAACTGTTGTAATAACATCTTGGTGGTGCGTAGACGCTTTTCCGTGACTATTCTAATTCTGTCACTCCTGGACAGAAGGCTGCTTCTTGCTGTCTCTGACAATAAAGTTAATCCTACAAATGAGAAGCCCAGCCAGTCCTGTTAACATGTCAAGTGTCACTGTGTCATAAGCTTGTGCTAATGAATCGAAGGACGAATGCAGTTCAGTCTGATAGATGATGCTGTAAGAGGAAAACCTCACTTACAGATTACAGTGTTGCAGAAATATGGTCATTAACTTCCCACCTGGGTTCTCAAATGTTGTTGAAAGCAGCGTCAAATCTAGAAAACTGAGGAGCCCCTGCTCACCCCATCAATCTCAGGAAAGGTTTAATCCATCATAAAACTGTAAAGGGTAGAAAAAGAAAAATGATGAATGGAGCTAATTTTTCAATAGCACCTGCCTCCTTCACTGAAGTGTTAAATTGTTTCATTTTATTGCTTTTTTTTTTCCTGTGATGAATTAAAGTGCAAATATTATTTCGATTTATTAGTGGAAAGAGTCTGTCCAGAGCATTTGTTCTCTTGGCACCGTGGTGGTACCAGTCACTGAAGCTGAGTTGCTGTGGACTGAGACCGTACAGCATCTCCTTGGCACCTTTATCCAGTCAAGGTCTCTCCTTTATCCATGTGAAGTCTGGGCCACAAGCAGTATTTCTGAGGTGTCCCACTGGTGTTTCTGTCATATTGGGGGGTCCGGTTTGTTCGCATTTGAATGCGTGATGTACATGTCCTCTTCTGCAGCCCTGCACCAGAGGCTGAATTTTGACGTCCTTGCCACTCAAAGTGTAAAACAACAAAATAAATAAGTACTCTTTTTTTTTTTTAATATAATACTGACCTTTAAATACTTTCTAATCTTGTTCTGTTTTTTTAAACATGGAAAGGTTAATGTGTCCTAAAGTACAGGTCATCTGAGAACAGTCATCTGTAGCTTATGAAGTGAACTGGAAATTTGCATACACAAAGCAAATTGGCCACTTAATTCATTTGGTCCCACAAGGGAGAGAAAATAATTAGGATCCAGGCTACAAAATCTATGCAGAGAGTTGCCTTTCAGGTAGCTGTCTAGTTTTCACTTGGTAGATGTAAATAATCAGCCACAAATTACTGTATGCTTTAACAAAATAATATTGGAGGAAGGAAGAAATTATTATTTCTCCAAGTGACTTTTGACTTTGCAATGTGCCAGAAGAATCCTTAATATTCCAATACCAAACCAACTAATTGCATACTGCTGACAGGAATGTACTGATTCCTCGAGGGGATCTAAGTTTTAATCCGATTGTATTAATCTTGCCTTGAAACAGCAGAAGTAATTTAAACACTTTCTGTCTAGTTATGGAATAATCCATTTGGAAAATTGAATTGTGTAATTTGTAATTGTTTTCCAGGCTTGCTAATGCAAAACTGTATCGGTAGCAAATTAAATGTTTAAAGTATGACCACTCTGCTAATAACTGGCTGTTAAACATTTATTTTAATGAATACTATCACTTACTATGAATGAAATTTCTAGTTTGAGGCTTTAAAAGAATTAAAGTAACTCGTCAGGATATTTTGGTATCTTCACTATAATGCCGTACAGCGAGTCTGTGGGCAGGTACGTGTCCTTCCAAATGGAAGGATGTGTCTTGTGCGTGGCTCCACTGGTCTGTGAGTGAAGGAGCAGCCTGGGAGAGAGATGGTAAAAACTGAATCTCTAAATCTGGTAGTTGGTCCTGGCTTTAATTTCTTCGAATAAGCCAGCGTTGGACTACGGCGGGGTTCTGGCCAGTGTGTGCGATTCTGTATGTGAGCGAGTGAAAACTAGCAGCTGGTGATTTTTCCCACTGAAGAAAGGGAGATATAGGCATGGATATAGATTTTATTTATATATATATATTTATATTTTTAAATAAATCTTTAAAAAACTATATCAAATTTTAGTACATTATGTATACTTAGTAAGTACAGGCAAATCTTGTAGGCAGGACCGGGCTGGAATTGCAGCAGCAGCAGCATTTTCCATTAAAAGTTCCCCTGGCTTGTCCTGGGAAGTGTTCTACCTGTACTCATCGTGGGGGGAATTTTCAGGAAGCCAAGACAGAAGCATGAAGTGCTTAATTAAGATTAAACTGCAAGATACTTGAAAACGATTGCATGTGGCAGTTGTGTAGGCAATAAATATACTCCCTTGTGTTGTGCTCTGAAAGGCTACCCATATTTGAGAATTATGTTCTAATTTAAATAATAGTTTGAATGCTAAAGACCATTTTTAGTAAACTGTGTGTTTGGCATGCTTTTGAAGGGAATGGGAGAGATGGAGGAATTTTGCCTGCGTGTGTCTGGTCAGGGTGAAGCTCAGTCTGCTTGTGCTGTCGGTTGGGAAATGAGTGATGGATCCCTGTTCTGGTTCAGAACTCTCTTCCCACACAGCTCTGCAACTATTTTGGGTTTTAATCTAATGAAGTGTGTTTCAATTATATGGATTGTCATCTTAACATAAAGGAGGCTTGAAAGTCAAGGGGAGGGGAGAAGTACGCAAAGGGAGGTCTTTAACCCCTAACAAAATATCGTTCTTGTGATTTCTCTGTTAATACTGTCTTAGGTGTGATATTTGTGGTTTACCCACCTTTTTAGAATTAAGTTTATAAATGTACATTACTTATTAATCTCGGACAAATATAACGTACGTGAATTAAACTAACCATGAAAAAACTGTTTTGCAAGAGCCTGGCAGGAGGAGAGTTATTTAAAAAAATGCAAAAAAAGAAACCTTCAGCCTCAAATATTTGCAGGTGTTTGGTGTCTGCTCCTGACTCCTTTCCAAAAGCGCGGTAGAGGGGATGTTAGCAGCCTGCCACTTCTTCAGTGTGAATTCGGTCCATATGTGCCAGACAATTTGAACCGTCTGTTGCGTAAGGGTGAGCAACAGGAAGGCTATTTAGGCACCTGGGCTAGTGATGGCGTTTTGAAGCACCTTGCTGGGTGACACAGCAGCTCACATATCGAGTGATCTTTAGACAACTTCTCCCTCGGGAGCGCAGGTGCACCCTTGAGCCTTGGCAGCAGCAATAGCTTCTTGGCTAAAGCTGCGTCTTGCCAGAAGGGGCCATTACCATCCTGAGTACCCCTACCCCTGAACCTCTGAAAGGTGAAGGCAACTTCAGCGGTTCGGTCCCAAAAGGGAAGGGAGGTCAGCTGCTTACTGGGTATATTTTTGCCAGACATGAAGATCAGGTGCCACAAGGTTGTATCCAGGACAGAAGGCACGCATGAGCTGAAAGACTGAATTCAAGTGACTCTTCTGCATGCTATCACTTGTGCCGCTGACTTCAGACAGAGTCCCGGAGCGCATGGTTTTGTCCATCTGTCACTCTCCCTGTGTCTGCCAGGTCTGGTGCTGAAGAAAAACTTAGTCTGAAACCAGCTGGGAAGAGACTGGAGTGTGTGCATCTTACTGTGGCCATTTGGACCTGGGTCAGAGGTCAGAACTGGGGGCTACCTGGCTGTCACACTTCAAAGGGAGATGCTTTGGTGTCAGCTTGTGCAGCTCAACAGAAGCAAATGCCATCAGGAAATCTTCAGACGCATGTGAAGACTTTCAGACCGTGCGCTGTGAAATGCCATTATGCAAGAGCTCTCAAGCAGTCAGTGCAGCACAAAATAACCCGGGAGCTGCCAAATGTTGTAGCTAGCATTTCTCCAAATATAAATACCCTTGGTTTTTTTCCCAGTTCAGAGCTAAAGCATGAGTTGCAAAGGATTTGATGATCAATGAAATTAATGACACAATACAGTTGGTTTCAGTATTTCTTCAAGATAGCATGCAAGGGGTGAAATTGCCTGCAATTTTACTTGACCAGGCTGTGAGCCAGGGATCTTGGAGTGTGCTTGTGGTGCGTGGCTGCTGTGCTTTGCAGCGCAGGGGGTCTGCACCTGACACTGCACGCTGCTGCGGTGTGTGGCCTTGCACTGGGTCCCTGTCCTGTGCCTCCTCCCTTCTCCCAGCATATAGCACTCAGGGGTAGAGGCAAAGTGATGAGGAAGGGGCTTAGGATAGAGCTTTATAAACACGTTAAAAAAGCAAATCCTCATATGATTAAGTTGTTCATGTTCACCTCATCTCTGTACCCCTTTTTCCTTCCTCCCGTCCCTGTACACCCACCCCGCAGACCCAGGGAAAAGCCCATCGTCTGAGTTGCCCTTGCATGAACATCCAGGTCCGTGGCACACTTGTGTGCTCTCCATCTTCATCCTCTGCTCTTATGTTGACTTAGGGAGAGTTTTCGCTTAGAGAGATGAATTAACTGCTGGTTGATATCCCAGAAAAGCAAAATAGACCACTGTGAATACTGCGAAGGCAACAGATAAGAGATAAATAATGTCTTAGATAATCTGCATTGTCTTCTTTATAACACAGTGTGCTTAGAGGGAGTACAGTAATAAAAAGCAAATGTTTAGAGAAGGCATATTCAAATGAAAACATATTTTTCTGTTCAGAAGGATGAACTTTGGGATTTCAAGGATGAGCTGATTCTTGTAAAAATCTCTATTGGAATATATTACTCTGCATTTGAGATTACAAAGAAGTACCTTACTGCAGTAACTAACTGGCTTTTGAGAGGAATTTATGATAACAAGGAAAAAATTATTGCTATTCTCAGCTCCAAAACAATAACGCCGTTATATTTGTGCTTTTTTCATATGTAGCTGTTTCTAAAGGGGAATGCAGGAGTTGCAAATTATGCTGTCATGAGGTCAAGTCACCCAGCCACCATACTTCTGGACACCTTGAGTTTTGTGCAACTCCGTAATGGTCCACTGAAGTGACTGTAGCGTAAAGTGGCTGTCCTCACTCGGCGGGAGGAGAAGTGGGATTGCTGTGCTGGGCCATGGGATGGAGGAGGAGCTGCTGGGTAACTTTTGGTGAAACTTTTCTTGACTGGGAGACCTAAAGAAAGAAAATTCTTCATTGCAAGGCATGTCCGTGGCTTCTGTCCTACTCTGTGCTGGGTAGATCTTGTTGAAATGATCAACTGCTTCTGATGCGAAGCCCTAGACTGGAGGGAGACCGCAGGTATCTGAGATATTGGCAGGAGCAAATCTCAGTCCCCGTGGCTGGGTTCAGAGATGATGCAGTCCTAGAGCTGCAATCTGGGTATGACACATAAGCAACAGCGTGCAAAGCTGGAAGCCTTTGGGTGGGTAGGGGTGAGCTGGAGATTGGAGTGCGGAGACTGGAAAGTATGGGATGTCTGTAGTAGTACAGAAATGAGAGGAAACGGGTGATGGATACTCTGTGCCAGGGATGCAGAGATTGCAGGAGCTCATGTAGGGAGTTTGGGCAGTAGTTGCAGCTTGCAGCCCTAATGAGAATAAAACATGACAACTTGGGGGTAAAGTGTGGTCTTAGGGATGCTGGGAGTGGTAAAGGTAACATGTACAAGGTTAGAGTCATAGTAAAAGAAACGGTGATCAGAAATGTCTCTTCTTTAGTGTAGGCAGACAAAGCAAATATTTTAATCTTGTACTCCTCACGTTCCCAGGAGCGTTATGAACATCTGCTCCCATCTGGCCTGGAGGTGCATGACTCAGTCTGAACGCAGGCGCATTGGTGATACTGTTTGGGTTGGTTGGTTGGTTGTTTTTTCTTTCCCTGTGCCGTAGCTAGCAGCCTTCCCCATGGTCAAGCGTCCTTTGCCTCCCTTGCTAGGACATAGGGTGTCTCCCTGCCAGGGGCTGAGGCAGCACGTGCTACCCATCACCAGGGGCTGACGGGGGGCATGGGCAGAACTGACCACTTGGTACTTCTGAGCCTCCTGGCTGCTGAAAGTGCTTTTGGCTCCTGAGCCAGCATGGAGAGGCAGCGTGCTGTTCCCTGACTAGCATAGACCTCTCATGATCTCACTGAGCCCTGTCACAGCATCCTCAGGATTCATCACGCTAGAGACAGTTCCTGGGATACCTGGCAGTAGGACTGTGGCATGCCTGATTTTAAGAAATAAACTTTCCATTAGGATAAACCCTGGGCAGCTAAATGATTCATTACCAAAAGGCATGGCTGCATTCTGCTTCTGCTAACTTTTGTACTCGTAGGTACAAAACTTCATTAGCACGTTCGCTTGCAGAAGATGTAAATGTGCTCAGTCAGGGTGGTTGCTGTCCTGAATGAAAAAGTCTAGCTCTTTTTTTCTCTCTTGCATTTGAATCCTTTCTTGGCATATGACAAAAATATATATGAGTTGAACTTGGCAGCTGGCAATTTGTGCTTGACCTGTCATGTGCTGAGCACGATGGGAATAGGTTATGACAGGTTTGTCATGTTTAACGATGAGTTTGTTGGTGTCGTGTTAGCACTGGGGGATGTGCTTCCATCACAGGATTTCCTGGAAGAGTAAAAAATGCTCATGCAAAATTAAGCACAGTTAGGAAGTCTCAGTTTTGACACTTCTCAAAATCTTGAACCTGGAGGCTATAAAAACCTGAGTTCTAAATTTGGCAGCTATGCAGAAGGTTTGGTGTGTTCCCCATGGGATGTTCCTTCCATTATTTCCTTCTGCTGCTGCCCCTAGAGTGAGTTTCTGGACATGGGACGTGTTGCTTATTTTTATTTGGGGAGACATTGCCCACCAACTGCTCTTTGTTCCTTCCATTCACGGTAAGATTACCTTTTCAGGGGTCTTGCTTGATTCAACTGTGATTTTGGCTGCCTGTTCTCCCCTACTGGAAGGGAACGGGCAATAAATTGACCCCAAGAAGAAGGTGACTTAGGCTGAAGGGCTGGAGAGATGCAGTGGGTGTGCTGGTGAACCCAAGGTGCTCTAGAGGAGCGGTTTCTGTTGCTGGACCCTACAACACTGATAACTCTTTATACTTATAGATAAGTATAGTCTTATAGGTAAGACAATTGCTGCATTTCTTTGTTTAGAGTTGACACAGTTTGATATGAGACTATTCCACAGGACTAATGAGACCAAAGTAGTGAAGTTGTTAGGTTGTACAGGTTTGGGAACATTTCTGTTAAATTCCTCCTCTTTCTCTCTCTCTCTCCAACCCCTACCACGTAAAAGAATCAGTGAAATGTTTTCTGGTAATGAATATTTAAATGTAACTTCATGATTCCCTGACTGGGTGTTAACCTTTATATTAAAAGGAGTTTAAATAATGACAAATTCCTCCTCCGTCAAATTCAGGAGTGTTACTTATAGTTGTGAGGGTGAAAAATGGGTGTTGGAAATATGAACCAACTGCAGTATGTATTTACTAAAGCTGTGTACAAGGTAACAGATACATGTTCATTTTTTTGGCGTGAAAGATGTTTTTCCAATTGGTTTTTGGCAACCAAGCAACAGAAATCTGTGTTTACAAGTCTATGAATCTTCAAAGCTAAAAAGCTTCCTAATAACTAAAACTGTGATTTTTTTTTTTTTTTAAAGTAGACCATTTTAACAAATCCTCAACTTTCCATCAAAAAATAATTTAGAGAGCGGCTTTTCACCGTTCTTGCAGTTTTGTCCTCCACGATGAAAGCTGTACTGGAACTGGACTTGCTCCTCCAAATGGGTGAATCCTTTAGATTTTTATCTTCACCTCTCTTTGCTTCTGCTACATCAGGTTGGTCTTTCTCATGTCCTTCATGTAAATATTTCTCAAACTGGAGTGAGCTTTGATTCTCCCTGCCTCTTGGCTAAAATCCTGTTCAGACAGTGTTGCGCTGAAGCTCATGTACAGACAGGAGAGAACTGGAGGACATGGCTGCTTCATCATCCAGGGTCTTCAAGTTGATTGTCTAAGGTGATTCATGTCAAGGCTGCATCTCTTTAAGAGCAATCGTAGGCATGTTCGTGCTCTCTCTCCTTTTCTCTGTCCTTTGCAACATGATGCAATTCTTTTCTCTCCTTCTCCAGTCAATAATGGATATATATCTTTTCAAGCTCCTAATGAAAACTCCAAATTGTGCTTTTTCAGGTCACAGAGCTCAATAATGTGAAGAATATATTACGAATGCCAAAAAGCACAAAGAAGCATGCTGTTGGGATTTATTTTAATGATGACACATCGAAAACCTTTGCTTGTGAGTCAGGTGGGTAAAATGGCAACGCACATTAGAAAGCATAAGAGCATTAATTGTGAAATTATGGATGTATTATACCTACACACAGATGTTCTGGCCATTTATACAGAACTTGAGGCAGATGAGTGGTGCAAGGTGCTGCAGATGGAGTGTCTTGGAACGCGAATTAATGACATTAGCCTTGGAGAGCCTGACCTGTTGGCGTCTGGAGTAGAGAGGGAGCAGAGTGGTAGGTACATAAATGTTGACCTTTAAAATCTTTAATTGCATTATTTTAAAGTCTTTTGGACTATGCATATGAATATCAGAAATAAATTGGTGCAAAATTGTTTTTCCGAGCCCTCCTTCCTGTTTTGTGGGTTTTTTTTGTTTGGGGTTTTTTTTGGCTTTTGGTATTTTTAATTACTACCAGAAATAGTAAGTAAGGTAACTAGAATTATTTTGGAATAGCATTTTTCTTTCTCAGACAAGTTAGTTGCTCTTGGAGATGGGGATTATCTTTTGTTGTGTGTTTTCTTGTATGATGTCTGTACAACAGTTTCAGTCTGTGACTGAGGCTCTTTGGCAACATCGTAAAGCAAATAATAAATCGTAGTAATTGCACGCAAACCCTCAGCCCATGGCTACTTCACTTTCCTATGCAAATTAACTAATTACGTGCACAAATGCAATTGCAATGTATTTATTCATGCACACAATTTTATTAATTGTTTGCAAATATCAGGATGGTGCAGTTCTCTCTGGTATCTGAATGCACGCACAAATGTTTGATGCCCTCTGAGTGCAGCATTCTGACTGCCCCAGACATGGAGTTTATTGAGTTATTGGATGGAATTGACTCTTTGTTTTTTAATTAATTGTTCAAAGTGGAAATAAGATCTTGTAATAGAGGTGGAATATAGGAAATTCCTTTAATGACTTGTACATTTAAAAGGCAGGGATTTTAGACTAACCTTTTGTTTTTCTCCCAGAGAGATTCAATGTGTATTTGATGCCATCCCCTAATTTAGATGTGCATGGGGAATGTACCTTGCAGATAACATTTGAGAATATCTGTCTTTGGGACATCCAGAATCCCAGAGTAAAACTCATCTCTTGGCCATTAAGTGCCCTCCGACGCTACGGGCGGGACCCATCTTGGTTCACATTTGAAGCAGGGAGGTAGGTGTGTGTTCGCTATATTGCATTGCTTTCCTCGGTGGTGCTGGGTGGTGCTCTGGACCCCTTCTGAAGGTTATTGAAGGACATCAGAACTTATCTTCAGACAGAGGCTAGTCTGTACCCTCTGCTAAAGAAAAATTAAAAAAAAATATTGAAACAAATAAAAAACCCTCTTAATCCCAGGTTGCAGCTTGAATGGAAGCAGTTGCCAAATAAAAGTGCCTGAGGATGGGGGTTGGAGAGCTGTGGTATCCCAGAGGACTGCAGGGTGAAGGCTGACAGCATTGGGTATTACTGTACAGGGTTGTTCTTAAATAAAGCATTATATGAGCCAGAGAATTGGATGGGCAGATCTGGAAAGAAGGGGTGAACATCATTCCAGAATTTGTACAACCTGGGCCTTTGGGCACAGAGCTGTGGGTTCTGTACTAGGAGAAGTGGAGTTTGAAGTTGAGAGCAGTGAGTGCCAAGTTGTTTCCCAAAAGCAAACTAAAGTAATGGAGAAGGGACTCCTGTTTTCCATTAATTATATTCCTGGTTTCCATCTATTTGACAAATGGATTTATAAGAAGTTTGAATGCAATTCCTTGTTTTAGAGATGTTGTTCTGTATTGCTTCCTGCAGCTCAGTCTTAATGAGCTGAAGCCTTTGCGTGGCTGAAGTTGGAGCACTTATTTATTGAACTAAACTATCAAATCCTTTCTAAGGGATATGGATGCATTATTTTAGATAAGCACATTAAAGAATTACAATAGTAAAAGAGAAACAGATCATACGATTAACTTATCTGGAAAGGAAAGAGGCATTTAAACGTCCATCCTCCATATTACTGCAGAATTCAGTCCTCTCAGGGGGAGAAGGATACATTTTTTTTAGCTGATCATGCATTAGCCATGATAAGACAATGCAATTGGGATGCTGAGGATATGTATTTATTGTTTCAAGTGGAAGACAAAACTCTGCAAAACTCATTACAGGCAGTGTTAAAAGTCTGAAATGGAAAGACAAATTAATCCTACCTGGCACAGGTTCTAGATGGGGTCTAAATATTAAAAATCTGGGTCTTGCGCGTGAACTCTCTGGAGCTTAAGCACTTACGATAGATCAGTGGTACTTAGCTGAGTCCCTGTTTGGCGACAGCGATACAAATATGGGATAAAATAGTAAGATTGGACCGGGGGTGGTAAGACCCACATGCAAAGACTTTTAGATAACTTTGTTCCATATTTCAACGACCTTTGTTTTCTTACTGCGTGTGCGATAACGCTTTTAGAGCAGCATGGTAAAGTTTTGCTTATATCTCACACTTGGATCCCATCTGTTCTTGCTTTGGCAGGATGTGTGACACAGGAGAAGGACTATTCATCTTTCAGACCAGAGATGGGGAAGCAATCTATCAGAAGGTTCACTCGGCTGCTTTGGCCATAGCAGAACAACACGAGCGCTTGTTGCAGAGTGTGAAAAATTCAATGGTATGGCTGCTTGTCATGCTTGTTATTTCACACTGGGCACCAATGAACAATATGTTTCTTCAATGTGATTATAAGTTTTGATTCACAGATAGTAAGCAGTCTGATTATTGCTCTTATTAAATTCTGCTTGATTTTAATATTTAGGGCAGTAGATATAACTGGGGTTGCTTTCCAAGAATCAAAACAACAGGGAAACTTATAGTCCTTGATTTTTGTGTTTACAAAGCTACCAATAAGTGGGAATTAATACAGAGATGATAAGCTCCTGTCAGTGCACATTCTCATTACGTACCTCTGATTAATCAGCATCATGAGCTTGTTTGGAAGCATTTCTCATCAATCTATTTGCAAAATGTTGTGGCTCATGCTCAGTTTTCCATTTGCTAATTGATGTCTGCACTCCAAGGATGATTTGGAAAGAGTCATATGGTTCAGATTAAACTATGGGGGAGGACTAGATGTTTGTCTGATCTCTCAGTGGATGTCTGCTTTCCACAAGTGCTTTTTGTGTCTAAAACTTGTTTTATGACACACATGACTAGTAGGAGATATAGAAGTGTAAGATGCAAAAACTAGCATACAGATTGAGAACGGTCAGCGTGGCATCTCCAAAAGCGTTATGTCTAAGGAAGGCAGTTTTATGGCGCTTGCACCTAATGTGTTTCAGGATCTTATTAACTTTAATTTTTTTTTTTTTTTCATGAAAACCGTAGAGTGAAAAGGAATGTTCTGTTTATCCCATATCACAACTGGTCTCTACACCCCAAGACTCACAGGTTGACTTTGACCGCAAAATTAGTATCCTGAAGATAACGGGCTTTCTGGAATATATAAAATGCCCAGAATAGACAACTGTGGAAGAGCCTGGCTATAAACAACATCTCTATTCCAGGCAGTAGTAATGGGTTTGTGTAATCTGCAGTAAGACTTACGTCTTTCTCTTATTGTAAACATAAGTACTGCTGTTATCCACATCCATGTCTAATCCTTTCAGTAATTCTACTAACATCTTGGTTCCAGGGATAAGTTGTAGTGATGAATTACCCCAGTATTAGCTGGATGACCCAGCTGGGATGAAACAGAAAATGCCATTACTACTTGTGGAAACTTAAGAAAAGATGAGAGTGGATGTTGAGGGAATGGAGAAGGGAACAAATTGTCTTAAGTACTTGTATTTCTTTTGTTCTTCCACTTTCTTGGACTTGAGGCAGAATGGAAGCCAAATACGTGATAGGAAAGTTATTTCTCTTAATAACAGTCCAATGAGGAGGAGCAAATGAGGAGAGGAGGAGCAATAAGAAACTCTTTCCAAGTGTCCCAACCAATCTTGTGGACTGGATAACTGATTGCTTCAGCCAAGCACGCAGGCAGATGGGTAATTCTGTCAGGTGGGATAACTGAAATGGGAAAGTGAGGAAAATCCAAGTCTGTTTCTAGGCGATGTGGGTCATGCAATGTTTTTACTTTCAACAGGAAAAAGACTAGTTAGTGTTTTTTATATATATATATATTTGTATGTATTTCACACTATATTTAGTATGATATACCAGTTTTCAGTTGATGCTACTCTGTTAACTTCTGGCTGGTGTCATTACAATGTGAGCATTTCTATGAAGCCCATGGGAGAGTGCTGCGTCTGTGGGGATGAAGTACAGACTTGGAGCCTTTCTTGTGCCAGCCCCTGCCCTGGGTCCATTTAGACCACATGCTTTTCCCAACACTTCCAGGTTCACTAGGAAGAGCTGGACACTTTGCTTGCTTTCTTTCAAAAACGTTAGAATTAGCAGGTGAGCTCAGCAGCCAGCTGCACTGGTATTTTTCCCTTTCCCAGTAAAGTATCATCTAACTCCATCTTCGCTGGTTTTGACTTCTGTTTAAAACAAAACTTTATAGTTCTAGGTAGTGAAGGGAGTTTTTGTTCAAAAATATGCAAAATTATCTAAGTTGAGACAGATGGGTAGGTGATACAAGTACTCAACAGTAACTAAATTAAGTGGATTAAAATTAACCTAGGCTAAGTCAGCATAACTAGCTAACGTGTTAGCCCACCAGGATCAGAAGCGATTGAGTAACCTGTTGAGAGCACAACTTCATTTTCAAAAAACAGAGATAAGTTCAGTAGCAATAGTGAATAGGTTTGCAGGCAATTTCATATTTGGTGGTTTTACATTTATGTAATAACATCTTTAATAGATGATGTCTGATGCTGAGCTGTAAAATTTCCATCTTACAAGTGCCAGTAGACTCCACAGATGCATAGTTGCTATAGATTTCAATAGAGAGCAGCTGCACAACCTCTAAAAGCTTTTTCATGAACACTGTGTCCAACCACAACCCCTAAATCTAATTTTATAGACCCTAGAGTGCTAAGTGGGGGATAAGAACCTATTCCTGGCAAACTGAAAGTCTTGTAATTTAGTAGTGGAATGTAGTTGTTTCAGATGAGTCCGTATGCCCCTGAATACGAGTTTCCCAAGTCTGTCACAGAAACGTTGTCTGGTTCCGAAATAGTCAGTAAGACGTGGTGGCTTCTCTGGGATTCAAGGATAGTCAGATACAGAAGTTTAGGCAGAGGATTGTTCTATCAGTGTAGAACTCAGGTGGCTTATTTTGCTGATTACAAAATATTTGTAAAGTACATCTTTGTTCAGACTGATTGATTTCCCCTGTATTTTTCTTCTGCTTTTGAATGCTTCAACAAGGAGTTCATTTTAGATGCTTGCACTTCATGCTCGGCTGTCTAGATTGTTTCTATCTCCAAGAATTATTTACCCTGTGTGAATTTTCGTATTAGTGAAGCTTGAGCTATTATTTACAGAAAGGGTAAATAAAAGGAGAAAGTATGAGATACCGATCTTGAGAAATTAAGTCTACACTGCGTGTCTTGTGTTTGCTCCTGTGATCCTGACCACCGCTACCTCAATGGTGTGATTATTCAAGACTGAGGTGAAGATGCTGTTAAGGTACCTGAGGGCTCCTGGAGCCTGTGCAAAAAAAAAAGAAAAAAAAAAAAAAAAGGAGTTGAATGTCCCATGCTGAGAGAGCAAAATAAAGCTGCCAAGTACTGTTGAGAATGTGGGCTATAATGTGTCTGTCACCTCCCCAGCAGTCGCTATCTTTATATTACAGTGTGTTCGTTCTGTTTGTGACTATAACTGGCTCTGGCTCTTGCAATGCATGTGGAAAATCGATGCAGTAGTGGTTTCTCGGCTGGGAACCTCACCCTGACACTTTCTGTTAATGTGCTGTTGCTTTCTGGCGAGGTCTGAGCATACGCTGACCAGAGTCTGTGACACTTTCACAAGTGGGTTTCATTTATTTTCTTTTTCAGCGAATTCAGAGATCTCTCCCTTTTCTCTTCTAAAGGGAAGAAGGAGCTGGCTTTGCTTAGCGGCGCATGAAGCCGTTCTGGTCATTTGGTAACTCATCTCATCCAACTGTTTCTTTCCTTTCACTTTTGCATTGCCAGACAATAGAAAGAAAATATCTATTCAAGTCATATTTTCCTGAGTGTTTGGTTGCCATGAAAACTGACAGGAGTAGTGCTGTGACTCGACCGCTGCCATTTATGCCTGCTCTCAGTTCAGGTTGCTTTAAAAGAAGACATTACAACTCGACATCTCGCTAAAGTAATAACAGTGAACTTCCTAGTTTTGGCAGTTAAAGCTCAGTGCTTTGTAGAAAGATATTATCAGCCAGTTCACCGGCAGCCTGCCCTGACTCTTATTCCCCTCTCAGCAGCTCAAGTGTGCACTTTGCACCGGACCCATCTGATGTGCGAGCGCATCTGGCCAGGCTCGAGCCTGCGATTATCTCTGGCCATTTCCACAGAGATTCATTATAAAGAGTGGAAATGGTGCTCACTAACTTTTGAAATAAGAGAAGAATGTTGAGTATTAGTGTAAGATGAATAGTAGTCAAAACAGCAGCAATATGTCAGTGCCCTCTACTTTCTGAAGTTGTTTTTATTAGTTTACCACTCTGCAGTTTTACTGTAATGAATTTAGCAAATGTTTCTTAAGCAATTATCGTTCTAATTGATTTTGATTGATTACATGAATTTGCTTCACTGGGAAGAAAATTCCCTCAAAAGCACAGTGAGTGCAGTCTTCTCTAATTGGGGATCCCAACACGAAGGTTTACTGAGTGCGAGTTGTTCTGCTAAGTCTTTGAAAATTGCATTGTCCAGCCTGAGGAAAGCAACCAAACCTAACAAATCTTAAATCATCTTGCTTTTCTTTCCATTTGGAGCCATGTTCACAGCTAGCTTGAGAGAATGTTGGTGTGGGGGGTTTTTTGGGTGGGGTTTTTTTGTTTTTTGGTTGGTTGGTTGCTTTGTTTTGGTTTTTAGCAGGCAGTGGTTTTTGCCTCTAGCGCAAGTTTTGCTGAGTGTTAAGGTGGCATCCAAGAAAGAGAACACTTAATCTTTCCTTCCTGAGGAAGATGTCCAAGACATCTGGGATCCAACCGCACCCTGTGTTCGGCCCAGAGCTGTGCTTTGGCCAGCAAGCTGCCTTAGCGTAGCTCTGTACGTCTCTCGTCCAGGTGACAAGAGGTGGCACAGCAGCTCCCCAGCTGCTCTCGGCACTGGCTGCCCATGGCTGCGAGTGCTGTTTCTCCATCCCCTTCCTCTGCGGATCTCTGGCAGCCACTGGAGCTGCGGGGTGGCTTCGTGTTGTCCCTCACCACTTCTCACATCTCTGCTGCTTCTTTGGTTTAAGCGTGACTTAACATAACCTGATCCCTGCCACGCGTGCAGGGAGCTGCATTTGAACTGCTCTGGGGATCCTGATCTCCTTTCAGGTTTCAGCATTCTCCTTCTCCCTTGGGCAGAAGAGGGTGGGAAGCTACGGATTAGGGGCCCTCCAGTTAACAAATGGTTTGTCGTACTAATGATACGTGGAGTCGCATGTCCCGCCCGGCGCTCCGCTCGCAGCCTTTGCTCTCGCGTGTTCCAGCATATCAATTCTGGCTGGTTTCGACCTGCTGACGGTGCTGGGTGCTTCTGCGGCATAAAGCCAGGTCATTAGCAAGTTATTCCTACTCTTTCTGTTGCCACAGAGATACAGTAGGTTAATTGTGGGAATGGAATCAATCATCATTAAAGCTGCCTTTGCTCGCAGTCTGAGGTGTTTTGATGGAACACTGTGTATTCAGGACATAACATACTCATTCTTATCTCCAGCTGTGGGTTTTTAAATTTTTTCCCCTGCTGACTGAGTTCAGGAGGGGCACCCCTTCTGGCCCTTTTCTGTGTCTTTATCTAATCTTTCTCTAGCTGTGTCTCTTTTTTCCTCCCAAGATAGCCTACTGCATTTTTACACTCCTGACAGCCAAGCTGCTGCTCAAACTGCCTTAGCTTTGCTGTCCAACTCGCCAATACACAGAACCACCAAAAAAAGTATCTCCAGCTGGGAGATGCCATCCTCACAATGCTCTGCTGATTTTTATCCCCAGTAAAAGATCCATCGTTGTTTGTTTCCATGGTGCCGAGATGTGTGTGGTGACACTGCAAAGGGTGTTGGGGCTTTAGTGAAGGAGCTATAATAAATAGGCTGCACGATGTAGGTGGAACCTTGCCTGGTGCGGTGATTCACATCCAGCTGACGTGGAGGTGGGTGTTTTAAGAGCAGGAGTTGATCTGGGTTTGGTTTTGTTTTGTTTTACCTTCACATCACAGGCACAGTGTCCACCGTGCAGAGAGGAGGTTGAAGGCAGATGGCACCTCTAAATAACTTGGAAATGGGTCTCTTTGGATACAGCCAGCCCTCACCTCTTTTCTGTGCTTGCTTTGCCTGTTTGGTTTTGCTCCAAAATATACCAATCTTCTTGTAAAAGGTTCTTTCACCTGAGGTTTTGTGAAACTAAAATGTAAAAGCTTGCTTTTCTGTAAAAAGCTGCCTTTATAAATTAGAAAAGTCAAGTGCAGTCTCGGTATGTTTGAACTGATGTTTTCCTGAGCTTTGGGAGGAGAATTTTAGCTGTACTGTGAAGCTTATGATAAAATCCAATTATTTTTATCAGCTTGCACATACATCTTATTAAATTCATGGAAAAAAAATGCCTTAAAGTAGTCAGTTCTCATATATTTTTGTGTTAAGTACAGTATAACTAGCAAGGGGCTGTGATTATGTAAGAGAATGTAGCTGAAGGCCCTGTATGGATGGGGCTTCCAGCAATGCACTGCAGCCCACGTGCTCTCCTCGGCATACCTGGATGTGCTGTTCATTCAAGGAATTTAGCTGAAGGATGCAGTTATCTCCTGTGTTGAACTCCTGTGCCATCCAGCTGGCACATTCCTCAGCTGTAGGAGATGGGAGATGAATAGAAAATGCTTCAAAACTAATGAGGACAACTTGTCCTCACCCATGTGAAACATCTCCAGTCAGGTTCTCCACGTGCTGAGGCTGTGTTTAGCTTTGGGAAGTTGCTCGTGTAGCTGGGAAGACCCTCGGATGGCTTTGCTGCTAAAGGGGGAGCATACCATCACTTTCCTATCTTCCACTGATCCCTGGTTTCTGTTTCAGCTGCTTGAGTTAAAACTCCCCTCAGGGGAAGCAGTGCTAGCCCAGGACCAGGAGAGCACCAAGGTGAGCTTTGGTGTGCAACAGCAGCCTGGCCTCCTAACCCGAGTGGTGTGTGCCCGTGGAGACTAACCCCTGAGTTAGTTGCCTCTGCTCGTGTAGGGTGGGCAGAGGGAGATGGGGCAGAGATGCTGTGCTGGCAGTATTGGTAGAAGTCCTTGCAGCCAGTGGTCGTGCTGTTCTCGGAGGATTTGCAATGAACATGACTGTCTCCTCAACATCAGTTTACTGCTTTGCAGCTTCAGATGAAAATGAGCGAGCGAGCCGTGTCCCTCAGCACCATGGTGCCCTTGCCCCGCAGTGCCTACTGGCAGCACATCACGCGACAGCACAGCACTGGCCAGCTCTACGGTCTGCAAGGTAAGGGGCTGGGGTGGAAAGAGTCAACGCACAAATCGGATCACAACGTTGTTGAAGCATTTCAGTGTCTGTCCATCTCACGGAAGGCTGATGTTTGGTCTGAGCCAGTTGCCACTGATGTCTGGTTGATGGAGAAAAGGGCACATCCCACCTTAAGATGGACAACTTGGTAGAGGGGTTGTCATCAGGAGGTGCTCGTCTTCCCATTGGAGAGGGATCCTTCATTTGACAAGTTTTCTGACCATTTTTAGGTAAACAAGGAGAAATTACTGTTACAGGATGGCCAGTTATCAAGGTTGCCCAATCCTTCTTGCTGCCAAACTCTTTTAATGGCACCTGATATTTTTTTTTGCCAGACTTACAACAGTTTGGCTCCCCTGTCCTTTGGATGGCTGCCTCATGCTAAGAATGATGCAGTCTTCGTTATTCATTCTGTGTACTTGCTAACATTCAACATTCAACTGCATCCTCGAAAACAGCTGAATTAGGGAAAGTAAAAGGAAACGGCCACGATAAGTAGTTCTAGAAAACTGTTGCTTGAACAGCTGCGATGCTGCCACCGTGCATTGCAGTGTGGCCTGAAGATGGGCAGATGTCTTCTCCAGATCCCCTCCTTGCTGTCAGCCCGAGGGGCAGCACAGCTCAGTCCCCTCATGCCTGAAAACCTCCCCAGGCTGCAGAGAGGGAGGAATCGCTCCCGGGGAGGTCTCTGCACCCAGGTGTCCCTCCGTGGTCACCAAGGGACATCTAGTGGTTACTGAGCACAGGGATGGGGAGACAGAGGGAGCGTGCTGCACCGGCAGGACGGACGGCTAACAGGGGCTTTGCAGGAGGGCTGGCGTGAGCCATCTCTGCCCGTGTATTTCAGAGCGTGTTTCAACGCTGAACTTTAATCTCCTGAGATAATGTGAAAACTGCAGCTCCTGCCACGCACCGTTGTTGCTTTGTGCCGGTTTCCCCACAGACACCTCTGGAGTGGGAGCTGCAGGTGCTTAGTACCTCTGAGGAGCTGGTCCAGTGTCAGCATCTTGTAGTCACGCATGTTTTTAGACTTGTTTAAAAAAAAAAAAAGCCCATTTGTACTTCAAAACAGAGTCTTCCACTCTGAGGTACGTGGATTGGTTGAGTTAGTGTTTGCACAGGAGTTGGTACTGATGAGTTGTGAAGTCAGGGTCAGGGCATTACTCAGAAAAGCCAGCAGAAAACAGACTAAACACTTAATAGATGGGGGACAGCCTGGAGTATTGAATGGAAGGAGCCAATACCTGCCATAACTTTATTTTCACAACGTATGGAACAAAGGCTGAGCTTGGTTAAACATCTAGATGATAAAGATGGACTGAAGCAGTTTCCCTTCACTGTGGGGGGCATTAGAAAGTGAAGCTCAGCTTGGTCGTCAGGATACGGGGCTGTTTCTCTGTCGTCCCTGAAGGTCAGGGCTGGCGTGTGTTGCTCCAAGGGGCAGCCCTGCTCTTGGTGCCTCATCCTGCTGCAAAAAACCCCACAGGCAAACCTGTGTTTAGCAGAAAACCTCAGGAGCTGGCGGGGCTTTCTAGCACTAACATGGAAATATCGTTTACCAATATCAAGCATTCAGAAATCACTGGACAGATGTGTTAAAACATCCTGGTTTGGAAAACTTTTGCAGTCTTTTTTTGTTTCTTCCTTTTTTCCTCCCCTCAGACATTAGGAGTTTCTCAAGGAATAATGAATGATAGATATTTATTTTACTTTTTTTTTTGGATAAAGCTGGAAACTGTAGAGGCTAGCAGCTCCAGAAGATGAAATATCACAAGGTGTGATTAAAAATTACAAGCGCTGGCAGCCCTGACATACATAGCCGTGTTCTATTCTGGTCCTCTGATTTCCAGCGAATCATAAAAGCTACTATTTTTCCTTTTTCCTTTTGTCAACACTAGAGGGGGCAGGCAGCACGTAAAAAGCCCCAGCCAGACCCGGCAAATGTTCCAGGGGAGGAATGAGTAATAACAGCAGCACTTACATGCCTGTTCAAATTTGTTCAATAAATTAGGGCATGGGAAGATGACCTGCTGGTGGCAGCCTGTGGCACGCGAGAGCAAGACTGCTCGCAGCTCTCTGACACAATCGGTGAATTGGGCTTACGGTGCCTTACTATAGAGCCCTTTATTAAAACAATAATTCAGTATTGAGCTGGCACAAGATAAATGGACTATGTGGGTACAAACCACTTGTTTTATATTTAGAAAAATAGCTTGCTTGTTAAACTGGGAAAAAAGGATCCTAGGAGACTGTCGTCCTGAGAATGGGGTAAAAGTCTTTGAAAAAGAAGCCAGCCGTGCAGCCAGCATTGTAATTAGGAAAGACACTGAAGTCCTTGTCTCGTTCATCAGTCGGGGCTACTACTTCAGTGGTACCCCAGGCACCTCTAATTAGATTAGGTTGCCAAACTCTTGAAATGCTTCAATTACTACTGGAAAAAGAAATATGAAATAATTGTTATACCGAGTTGTAGAATTCCATATGTATGAAGCAGCATTTCACTCGCTGAGTGATAGAGGCGTCTGAGACCTTGTATGCAAAAACTTTCGTCCACCATAGTTGGAATTTATGGTTTCTGAATTGGCTCTTTTCCCCTTTTCTAAGGTACAGGAAAGAACTGATGCTGATATTGTGAGCTAAAATGCATTTTTCATTTAAAACGCAAAGTCAGAACTTTTAAAAAATTAATTTGCTTTGTACAACTCCCTGTTTTGAAAGAACTGGGAAAGAAAATCTGAGTGGAGATGTTCTGAGATGGAGCAGCAGATTAGGCAGGGATAGGTTTAATTAAACAGCTGTAATCTGTAGTTCACATAGTCCTTCATAAAATGCCTGATAAGGTGCTGTGTCTTACTGAGTGTTGTTCTGTTTTTTGCATCTGACTTGGCGAAGATGTTTCTAGCCCAGTGAAGCTTCATCGCACAGACACTTTTCCAACCTACAGGTCAGACCATCGATAAAAGACTGTAAAGAACTTTACAAACTCTTTGTCTTCTGACAAACTGCCCCAGTGGATGACAGTGATGATGATAAGCAAGGATGGAAACACGGAAGAATTCAGGTTGGATGAAAAATTCTCGCAATACAAAGTTTTTTTTAAACTTTGCCAAAAGTTAAAACTATTCTGTAGATATTGGGGAGGGGAACAAAACCAACAAACCTTCCAGTGTTTCTTTTATATCTTACAGCTGGACAGAGAAGAAATCACTCCCTAAATATTTCCAAATGTTTTTGTATGATAGGTATGTTGTAAATATATGAGACTTTCTTGTTGTAGCGTGGTTCCATTTTGTCTATTACAGCTGTGTGGTCGCTGATGTCAGCTGTGTCACCCTTGTTTGTTGTAATGCTTATCTTTAGTTACTTACATTATTGTTCAGCCTAATCCTTGACCTTTGAAATGGTGGCCAGTTTTAAGCAGCTATTGGATACAATTTTTCCTGTTTGAAGCCTGATGAAGACTTGATTTCTTTTAAAAGCACCCTCTCTATCTTCTATTTCCTGTATTTATTTCCATCTCTGTAAATGTTTAAAATAAAAAAAAAGTCCCATGTAATTTGTGGTACAGTGCTTTTTGTTGCCGCTATCAGCATCGTGAACAGAGCTGTTGTGGAGCCATTAGGGCACCAGAAGGAAGGATGGAGGGGGGCAGTGGATTGCTTTGGGTGCCCCTTCCACATCTAGAGCCACACAAGCACTCATTGGGTGTTCTAGTGAAGCAGACTAGTAGATCCAACAGGAATCTCCCAATGCCACAAACAAACCATTTTGTGGCAGAAAGCCGATTTTTCTGTTTTGTGACAGCATCCATGTTAGGCGCTACTTTCATAGGTTGGCACCAGCATCTTAATTTAACAGCAAACAGACTTCAAAAATAGCATGGTTGACTACTGCGTGCTCTGCCAAATGGTCAGAAATGTATAACAGCTGTAGACAGAAAGCTATGATTACCCTGAATGCAAGCGAAGCACGGTGCTTAGCGAGGTGTAGTTAAATCATTTTGTTAACAAGCTCTGAGTAAGAATGCCTTGTCAGGTTACAAGTGAGACTGATCGTCTCTAACCAGCTCGTTCCTGCTCACCTAACAAGCTTAAGGACTAGGTCTTATTTTGATTGCACTACTGGGGAATGCGGTCTCTGCATATTTTTAATTGAAAAAATATGAGATACATTTCTAAGGATAATTGCATTTATCTAGGTATGTATAATGTTAGCAGCTAATTTTTCAGCAGATATCCTGGAAGAAAAGTAAAAGTGCAATGGCCAGAGTAGGTTTGTAGAGAATGAGCTACATTTGTTCATGTTGGTAGAGAATGAGTTAGCACAGGCTGATTTTCTCCTATGACAGAGGTAATGGTCTTATGGTTTGAGTAAAAATAGCAAATACTTTAAGCTTGGCTTTTAATTCTGAAGATGAAGTTTCAAAGCAGACGGGGAGGACATGATGTTGAACATGACCCACATGATGACTAAAAGTAGATTTCCAAACTATACTCATAGTTACAGTGAGCTGCACTCAGAGATGCTGTCAGTGCTTAGTGCTGGAGGAGAATATGCAGAGTGGCGTGTGGTTCTGCGTCTGGTTCCAGTCCTGGTTCGCCACTTGGATGGAGCAGCAGGGAGTGTGCTTATTAAAACTGCAGATATATAAAATGGGAAGGAATAACACAGGAATACAAGATTAGAATACAAAATGATCTGGACAAGTTGAAGAAATTCAATAGGGACAAGTGCTTCTAAGCAAGGCTAATTGACTACACAAACACATAATGGGACGAGAAGCAAGACAGCAGCCCTTTAGTAAGGGAGGTAAGGGTTATAGCAGATTACAAGTGGAACATCAGGCAACAAGGCCATGTTGCTGCAAAATGACTAAATGTCATAAGGGAATGTAAAAGCATTTAGCTTGCAAGACAGCTGAAGTAATTCTGCTCTGCTTAAGGCTGGCAAGGTCTCAGCTGGAGTCCCGTATGGTGGCCGATCCCAAGCTAGCGTGCTCAGCTACTGCAAATAGCTGTGCCCTGTTACGGTGCTGACACGTTGGGACAGTTCAGCTCCTGAATTGCACTGTGCACGGTGTAATGTCTTTACCTACCTCTATTAAACAGGCTTTCTCTCCCGGAATAAGGGAGGAGCAGATGTTTCCAAGTCAATTCAGCCTTTCTGTTCATTACAGTGTCCTGAAGTAACCGGTCACTGCAGTAAGATCTCTTTTAACTGGTTTGGGCTTAGGATCCGTGTATCAGTTTAATAAACACATTATCAGTTGTGAAGTAGAACACTGAGAAAATGTAAGATGTTGGGTTTCTACATCCAGAAGGGTTGTAGAGCTGGAGGTGAGGGGGGCTTTCAGGGAAGCAAACCAGTAAGTGTGGTGAAAGTAAATGCGTTTCTGAAGGAAAAAAATCAATATGCCATCATGGTTTAATAGTGCACCATAGTGCAAAGATAAGCTTAATTTGTTGTAAATAAGGATTATGTTCACTTTATTTCAAAGCTGAACTGCGCACATAAATAAGTGATTGAAAGGCATGTTGTGACTAACAGGTCTTTATCTTTCAGGTTTACTTCTGCTAATGTATTCCCTTCAGAGCTGACAGCATCTGTTGTTTTATCAAGGATATGACAGTTCAGTAAATGCTTTTATTCACCTTTCACTCATGCAATGATTGATACAGTAAGACTATCTGTGGTTGAACAGTCCAATTACAAAGAAGACAAAAAACCCCACTCTAACCTTGGCCTTTAAATGAAGGGTCATTAAATCAACTAGCTCTGATATTATTGTTCCTAGTGAAACTGTCTGTGAAGGATGGAAAAAAAGGCCTAAAAGTCACTTTGCTTTGAATTATTCTGTGTTTATGACACAGTATCAAGAAGTTGCTTTGTTTTAATTTGTGGTACTGACAGATTAAGTCACTTAACTTTGCGTTATTGCTGACTTGTTTAGTTAGCAAGGTCATTAGCTGAAGGAAGTGAGAGGGTTTGCTATTCCTATAGTTACCGGCTTTATGGTGAGGGAAAGGTCTTCACTGCATTTGGAGTTGGGTTGTTTAGACTGTACAGTAGACTGCGTATGTACGACACCGATACGATGATGCCATCATATGTGCCAGTTGGATGCCAGCGGTACCTGATACGCCGGTGAAGACGGATGCAGAATTAAAGTGGAAATCCTTCAGGTACCGGAGGTACGCTCTGTCTGAAGTGATGTACTTCAGAAAATGTGCTGCAAATCCATTTGCAGAGCCGTGGAGCTCAGGGTTACCATGGGATTCAAGGACTGGTGTGTGACAGATCCTTGAGAACTATTTTTCTCCAGCTTCTGCCCTGCACACAGGCTGTCCAATTTAACAGGACTTCACAAGGGGGTTTTTGAGCTTGTCCTGTATGTAAAAAGGAGGATAACAATTTTACGGACTAGTTTCAATTGCTCCACCAAATTCCAGCACGCCCTTTTATATTCATCAACCTTGTTCTTTCTCAAATGTCCACAGATCTTCCTAGATAACTTTTTCAAAGGCAGAGAAGTTTCCTGCAAAGTCATCCAGATGAGCAGGTCTTTGGCTCTGTGTAACCTCTCCCATTCATATGGCTCTAAGTAACGCTGTGTGATTTCTCTGACGGCTGCTCCTCAAAGGCCGGACAGAAATGCCGTACCCTCCGGTCCCTTTCATCCCACAAAAGACCAGTGACCAATCTGCAAGCCACAATTGTGGAGATGGAAGAATATGTTTTAGGGGTAAAAGAAGAAGGGATTGGAAGAGAAAGCGTAGAGCTGCTTACCCCGCTTTTCAAATCCATGCTAAGAAAAGTTGTTCTATCTTTTGAGCAGGTATGAACCAGCAAACTGGTAATAGAACAGTGGGTAGATGGAGATGGTCCAAACTGCAGCAGAACTCGGTGGGTAATGATCTTAAAAGGCAAATCTTGGAATCAAGTACATTAGGGAAAAAAAAAAATCATAATATCAAGACTTCAAATTACATTTCTTTTTCTTAGACGTTCTTATTACAAGTAACAGAATGCAAATGTTATTATCTAAAATAGCATAGAGGGCAACATAACTACCATAAATCATTGTGCTGCTGAGAAAATGGGATGGCTGACATCCTCTCCATTTCTATTTTATAGAGGGAGATGGAGTCACACAAGGACTTGCCAAAAGTTGCTCAAGACCTCGAGCTATTTTCATCATACTTCAAAGTGCCTTTTTTTTTTTTTTAAGTAAATGAGATCTTGCACATTTTGCTTGACCAAGATTTTAAAAAAAACCCAATTTTTGCTTCCTTGAGGGAGACAGGGTAGCGGTTTAAGTGGGTTATTTCAGCATTTGTCTGAGCGAAACAACTTCATTTTTCATGCTTGTACTGTTGTTAATATTTATTCTTAAAATTGTTAGTATTTAGTTTTGCTTTCCCTTCTTAAACCTTACAGCAGAAAGGTATCATTAATATTTAAGCAGGTGAACATCTCTTGAAGTTTGTGACTTGCAGCCAGAATGTCATTAATTTAAATAATCACACAGATAAAATTAATGCAATAAGAGTTGTATCTGAGTCCTGTTGCTGAGCAATTCTGGTGAGCGCATAATAATATTGCTGCCTCAGGCATTGAGATCAGGGGTCACGATGTGATATTTCTGTGTATTCATTAACTTTCACAAGGGCAGATTGATCCTCTGTTTCCATGAACACTAATGAACCATTTTCTTATTTTTAGGGTATATTCTATCACTACCACTAGCCATGTAGTGGTTAAAGAAAAGCTATTTTCAAACAGAAGGCTCTAATTAGAACTTGGGCCTCAGCTGTATTGATTGCACTACACTTTCTCAGTGGATTTACAAATGCCAGCAAATAAACTTGCCAGGAAAAGGTTTATTGTAGTGGTTTTCTCTTTAGTATTTAGCCTATGCATTGTTGTGTTTCTTTACAAGCCTAAAAAAGGGAATTAGGTGCTGAGGCATTCAGAATGGTTGGGTTTGTATATGAGTATTTTCCCAGCTGTCTGTCTTTTAAATACTCTGGAAATCTTAGAAATAAAAGGTGTGAGGCGTTCATCTTGCTCTAAGCCATCTAAAAAAGTTATAGTCTCTCTGGTGAAATTAATTCCTGGTCTTCCAGCTGTACGAATGTGGGAAAATAGAGAAAGGAATAACCAAAACCAGCTTAGAGTGTGTTTGGCTCTTGTTTCGGCAGGTCTGCGTCTCCCGAGAGCCCCGGTGCTGGCAGTGCTCGTGGAGCCGCGATCTCTGCCTCGGCCACCGGGTGCCAGCCTTGCCATGGGAAAGGGAACCGGGGCTCCGGCTTCTGCGCCGCATCGCTGCCCGCTCGGCGCTCTCGTCTCCCGCTAAACTGGGGGTTATAGCTAATAACATCAAAATATCTCTTTTTTTTTTTCTTTATCTGTCTTGTGGCGCCTTCCCTCATTTCTTCCATATCAAGCCTCTGCGCTCCATCTCTTCCCTTGCTTGCGTATCAGTAGAAACAAAATGAAACGGTTGTGTTGTTCTGAAAGGGATCTCTATGGCTAAACCTTGCAGAAACACACCAGAAGTGTAAATGTTTTGGAGAACTGTAAGTTCCCTTTGTACAAGCAATAGATGTGTAGGAAAAAATGCTTTCCCGTGCGCTACTGGTGTGAAGAGGATTGAGGGGGGCAGCGGCGTGAGCCCACCGTCCGCAGTTTGCTGCTGACCTAGCGGGTTTTGCACAGGGAAAGGAGGGATGGCAGATGTAGCTGGCGAACAGCTGGATTTGCACAGATTTCTCCTGCCTCTTAGGTCAATTTGAGAAACCAAAGCCTGTAAATGAGCCCTGACCCTCTGCTTTCAGCTCCCGCCGCGTCTCACCGAAGGTGTGCGAGTTGGCACAGTGCAGCACAGCCATACAGCTACTCCGTCCCGGTGATGGAGAGAGGCAGGCTCTGAGGCTTGCCTGAAGGAAAGTGGCTCATTTGTTTGCTTGGGTTTTTTTATTAAATTATTTCAGCTTCTAAACATTAGGTCATGGTCACCCAACTGCAGCGGGTCATCTTTAAAGCTTCCAGAAAGTCACCTCCTAGCGAAAGGCGCAGTGTACTTCTGGGCCAATTCGTCGCAGCTGAGCAGAGAAAATGGGGGATGTGGGTGATTTATCCTGCCCTTGCATTTCTGCTACAGGTCACAACCTAAGTGAAGAGCTTTATATCCTCAGGTGAGGAAACTAGCAGTGTCTAGATGGGATCATTTTTTGGCTCAGGCTCTATTTCCAGTACAACCTGGGACTCCCACTTGATTTTCACGTCTTAAAAATGGGAATGGCATGTCCGCAGGCAGTAGTTCCCAGGATAAACGTGTAGTAACAGTCCTGCCATTTTCGGAAACAATACAGTCAGGACCACATAAAACAGTGTGAAGAGGACCTCTGGTCCTATCGGACAAATTATATTTTAAAGGACACATAAAAAAGAGACTCTAATTACCTGTACTCGTTAAGATGCTTTTGGGGTTTTTTTTTAAGAGAATTGCACCCTAGCCACACTTAAACTCTGGCAACTGCCTGAATTTGTCTCTCAATTTTCTAGATTGACTTTCCCTAACCTCCTGTCCTATACTTTTATATTCTGCTGTGAACTTAAAAAATCTAGCACACTCTACTGCAGAGGTGGACACACCATTTATATGTAGTGTATGAAATCATGCTTGTATGAAATTATAGCTTCTAATCAGATAGTCTGTATTTTGAGGTCACTGGATAAAAGACATTACAAAATGCCTAAGAGAAATGAATGAGAGAAATTCACTTGCTAATATAATTTATTATATCTTTTTGACTGAACAAAGAGTGCTTAATTTTACGTAATGAGATAAACTGTATACAGACCCAATGATATAGAAAACTCTTCGTGCTGAAGGCAATGCATCCTTTTGGAATATATTGTCCATAAAACTGAAGTAAATAGTTGCATAAATACTTATTTCTCCATAAACGTGTAATGACTCAGCTGAAAGCCAGACAGTATTAATGATGTATGATCTCTATTTTTGGCTCATTTAGGAAAATGGAAGTGTACCTACATTTAGCATGAATGAAACACATAAATGTTGTTCTGCGATGTAGGAAGGGAAAAGGTGGCAAAGTTAGATTTATAGCTCCTCTGCCAGCTGTGAACGATAAGGAGTTGGAGGGACCTGTCACAGCTGGAGAGCTCTGTTCTGGTGTCCCCTTGGTGCCCTTGAGTAACCTGCCCTTTCCTTCATGTATTTGTCCCAAAATGAAGACCAGGCCAGACTTCCATGTGCCTTTTAAATGTATTGGGGGTAGGCTCAAAGGAACTCCATATATTCAGATACTGCATCATCCGTGGACATAGGCAGCAAGGAAGAACAAGAGTGGTTGTAAATGAGTGATGTCCACGTAAAGCCCCAGCAAAATGACATCCTTTCTTAAGCCAAATGAAGAGATGGATTGGAAAAACCAAGTCTGTGGTTTCTTCAGATGCTACCGCACTTTACAACCATGGCAGCCCACAGAAAAGAAGGTGTCACACAGCCCTGCCTTGTGGAGATGAGCTGCAGTAACTCACTTGGCTCGGTCTGTCTCGCCACGGTCCATCACTGCTCACAGCCTCCAGCTGTCAGCTCCCTTGTACGGACCCGGCAGCTCACACCACAAGTCAAGAGGATCCCGGCAGAGGCTGATCCTTCCCAGGAGAGGACCAGTGGTCGTTGGCGTGGCACTGGAATGGCACCAAGGTGCCTGATTCCTCTTTGGATAGAGACTCTCAGTGGGAATTCTCAAGAAAAAAATTCTCCCTCTCTTTGATCTGATCCAGAGGCATCCATCACTGGAGAATGGGCTGGACTCACACTCATGGGTGGTCCCTCTAAGACACAAGTGGCATTCCTCTAGCTGGGAAGGAAGATTGATTTGGCACAATACCCAGGCAGAGATTCTTTACTAGGAATACTGTCAAGCGACATGCTTTGACCTGGGCTGACTGCACTATTTTCTTCCCTTTCTTCCTTCAGACATTTGGAATTTTTACAAAAGGCATTTTCAGTATCAAACCAAAGGAAAAGCAGAATGCATACTTTTAAGAGGCGTTGAGTCGTTCTCCTTCCCGAGAGCCATGGTGGGTCTCTAGCACAGTCTATCCTTTTCGCTACTCCAGAAAGGTAGCGAATATATGCAAGAAAAAATGCTTCTGTGGCAGACCTTTGCCGACCTTTTCCAGTGAGCCAATAAGGATCGATCCAAGGCCGGGGTCCACCTAGAGCAGCAATATATAAAATAAAAATTCCATTTAGCTGTGTTGAGGGGGGTGTCTGTTATTTCTAGTGTTCGTTTATCCCATGTATTATTCAATTTACTTGCTTACAGAGTGAAACAAAATCAATCGAAAGTTGCTTTTCCTTTGCCACATGTGACTGTCAAATCCTTGTGGAAAATTGCTTAAATTGTGTGATCTATGGTTCAAAGTGAGAACAGAATGCTTAATTAGAGTTTAATTATCTTGGAAGATTTGACGCTCTCTGATTGCTTTTGTTTCGTTTCTTTACTTGCTCGGGGGTGCCTGTTGAAGTGTGTCTTCATTTGTAGTAGAACCAGGTGCACAGGTTGGCACTGCACGGTTCACCAGCGTGTGAGAATGTATTTTCTCTTCAGGCTGATGCTTATGCGTATATCTGTCCAACTGACCAGGTAGGAAGAAAAATACAATACACATGCTAACATGGGCCTGATCCTTAGAGCCTATGACTAAACGCCTAAAGAAAGTGAGATGGGTTCACACAGACCCAGATGTTATGTTCTATTCAGTCAATGTTTTTAAGGCCAGAAATAGGATTTACTGAAGAACTGTGATTTTTGACGTTGAAAGCCACCACTTGCCCACCAGTGCCTGATCTGGCACCAACTGAACTGGATGAAAGTTTTTCCCATAGGGCAGCCTAGGTGCCTAAAGCTCAGCTTTCCATTGTAACCAGGCTCCTAAGATGCTGATATGCTGCAGATTAACAAGAATATATCATTTCCAAACCATATTCATTCAGGTGGTGGAAAAAGGGAAAAAATGGGCTGTGCCTTGATTTAGATCTCTGTCTTTAGATCTGTGTTCTGGCACAGCAAGAGTTAGTTCTCCGCCAGCAGAAAACTGATCTGCTTAAAACTGCACTTGGTTTTGGGGAATGTTTTGTTTGGGTAGGGCATTTTGTTAGGTCTATTTAACTTGAATTAGTTCCCAGGTTATCTTCACTCTGGGGCTGCTGGCACGGAGAGGGGCAAAGCAGAGGCAGGAGCAACTAAGGGGGAGAATTTTGGCATCAGTGCCAGGCTGTGCTGGCTTGTGAAGATCACTGAGTTGTGGTGTGAAGCCCTGCCTAAATCAGAAGTGAAACAAGGGGAAGGCAGGCCTGAAAATTCACGGGCAGATTTTGTCGCTGAAAATCTTTACATCTGGCTCAGTTTCAAGAGCACTTTTGGATTTGAGTTTTACTCAAGTTTCAGATTTTTTTTTTTTTTTAAGTTTCACTTTATTTTTGCCAAACGAGGATAAGATTGTTCATTAACTTCTAACCAGTTAGGCTTGTGCTGTTTGATAGTTGACAAAGACTTCATGTCAGCTGGGGAGAGTTTGGCTGGAAAAACTCATTACCTGTAAGAAAACTGGAATTAAGAACACCTTAAGTAGATGCATTTGCAGAAGATTGTTTCTTTCTTTTGTGTGTCTTCTTTCCCCTGGGGAACCTTCTGTGACAGCATGTTGTTTTCCTGAGGAGCCATTATTTAAATAAGAGCATATAGCAGATTATATAAGAAAAGGTTGCCTTCAGTGTCAGGGTTCCTCCAGGCTCCCTCCTTGAGGTACACAGCCCAAAATAAAAGCTGACATTTGAGCAAGCCCAGGTGATGTTTGTGTTATTTGCAATAGTCACCTCTTAATTCAACCTTAAACTGGGAAAGTGAGCAACTGAGCCATGGAAGGCAGCAGGAATCTTTTCCATTGATATCGCTGGGCTTGGATCAGGCAACCATTTATTAGCACTCTTGGGACTGCGGGAAGTCAGCATCGAATGACAATGGCGTTATTACCGGCTGTCACTGCTAATGTCAATGCGAGCATTAGGTCTGTAACACATAAAATGAGTCAAGAAATCCAAGCCCAATAGAAATAAAGAAGGAAAATCTAGGAGAGGAGGGCTCACAGAGCTATTTTTAATGTGTTTGGATCTACTAATAGGCTGGTAACAAATCTTTGTATATTATTTGATTATGTTTCTGTGCTAGTGAATTTCTTTGATTATGATTAGGGGATTCTGAAGAATAATGCTAGCTTTTTTTGCTTTATTAGAAGAATCAAGACTGACACATGATTATCCATGAAAGGCTGGGAGTGCTGCTCCTGCTTTTGGCATGTGTTCGTTCACCTACCCCATGAGCCAAGAATACAAACACTGGTACTCCAGAAGGTACTTGCAGATGTGGTTTCACCTGCTTTACAAAATAGGGGAAGGTTTTGCAGATGTAGAACTTAAAATACAACCCCTGCTTTTCAGGGAAAACTAGATTTATAGCATCTTCTAATTGTATTGATTTCCAGTGTTAAGCTGGGATGCTACTTCTGTTCCCAGGAGCAATATCTCATCCAGGCCTATCACAAATGAGAAACAAGACAAAAATAGACTGGTCAGAAAGTAAGAGAGAAATCATTCAAAACACATCTAAGAAAGCTGGACATAATCGAGGACTGAAACTTGTACTTAAAGCTGTACGGTAAGCTGAAGAAAAGTTGGTTTATGATAGTAAAATATGAACAAGCTTTTTTTTGTTATTGTTGTTTTTTGGTAGCTACTACTGCGGTGGCTCTCCAGCAAAGATGCCATATGGATCCTTTGGATGCATCTGTGAGTACCTACCCCCTATGTGCGACCTCTGCTCTTTGACTGCTTGGAGTTATGGGAAGCAGCTGCAGGTTAAATCAACTTTTGGCTTGCTCTAAGTTGGACCAAGCACTGTTTTGCTGAACAAATGTGTGTAGGATAGGAAATCTGGCTGCTGCTTCTGTGAGCAGGGAAACACCATGCAAGCCAGCAGACAATTGCTGGGAGAGAAAGCCAGGAGCTGGGATGCACAGGCAGTATGCGAGAAGTTTAGACCCTGTCCCTATTGTCCATGCAATTTCCTGCAGATTGCGCTGTTCCTTTTCATCTTCCTAAACTGTGACATCTCCTTGATTTCCCCCTCACTATAGAGAACAGCCTGATCCAAAGTACTTTCTAATGAACGTCATTAGGAAGGAATCATTTAGCAGGATGGAGTTTGTTTGTTTTAACTGCAAGAAGACCTGAACCATCATCATTTTGTAATTTATTTTCTTGCATTTTATTTTTCATCACTTTTGCAGCTTGTGGACAAGTCAATGAGCAGTTTCTCATCAAAAATCCCAAATAATGTTGTCTCTGACACAGTACATCAAGGTGCGTTTTCACAGTGGTTCGGTAAAAACATCTTGATGGGAAATAAAGAGCCCCTCTCCTTCCAGACGTAGCAGTCTGTTATCCGATTTACATGCTTTTATTTTTCCTTTGTGAAAAGGCTGAGTCAAAGAAGTTGGAGAGTTACTCGAACAGATAATTGCGCTGGCTTCCCTGTACGTGCAAGTGTGAACCCTCTTGCTGCTGAATGAAGCAGAACATACTTTTTGACATTGCAACACATTTGAACTCTGCTTGTTTTGGTTCTTTGTGTGAGGAAACATTTCTTTTATAACTCTCGTGATGCCCTCAAAAAGGGAATCATCAGCTGGGGCTGGAAGTACTTTATTGTCTAAGTGCCAAACTCTAATTAGGGCAAAGAGAAATGGGATAAACGTAGGTGAACCACATAGCATTAACATTTAAGTGACTATCTCGATACCTGGGTGTGCCAGCGTTGGCAGTGTCTGAGCTTCAGGATTTTTTGGTGAACTCTCACTTTCCATTCAGCGTCTGCCATAGGGAGGGAGCACTCTCATCCTGGTTTGCAAAACAAAGTCCGAATCCCAGCATATCAGACCCTGAAAAAGGCATTCCTTTGACTTGCAATTCCCAACTCCTGGCTAGCTCGCTCCCATAGGAAAGTCACTGCCCTGAGGCAGGCGAGGATGTTAAATGTGAGCTGGTACCCAACAACAGGCATCTCACCAGCCCGCTATGGCTTCGGCAGCGGTGGGAGAGCGCTCCTTCCCATCCCTCATGCCCTCCCTTCACATGGAACTTAACAAACCATTTTTTCCTGTGAAAAATAGAAGAAAGGGACCTCTCCACACATTCGGAAGAGCACTAAGTCCAAGAGCAGTAAGAATTGTCTTATTTTATAATAACCTGTCAGAATTGAGGTTCTACCCCTGTCTCTAGGAAAGTGGGAACTTCCCAGAGAACAAGTTGGTCTCAGAGGTGGGCACTGGCCAATATGCAATGCCACACATCTATTAAAAATACGAACCAGACTGGCAACTCAAACTGATTTCCTTAAAATAAAGAATTAATCAGTTAACTCTGAGTGAACGAAAGCAAGAAGGTTGTTTTTCTTACCCTGATGATACTTAGTGGATTTTCCCAGCTGCGTTACTGCAATATCACTTGTTTTCCCACCATGTGCTGTCAGTTTTCACAAACCATATTATATTCAAGAATCAGAAGTTCGAGCTAGATTTTCTTTTATTTGTCTCTTATTGGCACCTGGCAGTGTCCTGCTGAAATGCTGTTTTAAGCTGTCCTTTGGTGATCAGTCAGCTGTCTACGTAATGAACACCCATGGAGGTATCTGAAGTGTATAAAGAGGTAAAAAATACACAACAGTATCAGGATGGCTATTTCCACCTAAAATATTGGAATTTTCAATAATTCCTTCCAGTTTTTTCCCATGCCACAAGCATTTTCTACAGAACACAGCAATAGATACATTGTACTAAAAGAGATGTTCGATCACAAAGCAATGCGTTGGTGCCCACCATCAGAATGAAGGAAAAAAGGTATTTATGATGTACTGATACCCATCCAGAGATTCAAACTTCCATGGAATCAGACACTTTTGTCCCTGTAGTAAGCTGTGGCCTTAATAGCCCTTTGGAAAGTGCTGGCTTCATAATTACTTTGTTTTACAAAATTACACTGAATTTCAAAGAACCTAATCCATTGAAGTTGCTTGCATTATAAATACGACAGATTAGGGTGCAATTTAAGCGGTGCAGAGCTAGCTCAGGGGAGCATCCCAGATCTTCATTTCATTTAGCTCTCACTGATGTGTTGGGAAGAAGAAAGAGTTGATTGCTGATTTATATGCCTTGTCTTTCATTATGTTATATTTCTGCTGTGCAGGGGGTCACAACAGAGTCTATTAACAACAACCAAGGCAGAGCCAGCTGACGTTCTTACAATCATGTCAGATTCTCTTCAAAATTGCTGTTGGTTGCTTTTTTTCCGTTGTTGTCTCCAAAGTTTGTAGTCTGCTCTTCCAGCCATGACTGGAATTTTAATGGCCTTGCAGTCTGTTGTCTATTAGGGTTTTTATTAGTATTAATATGGTCTATTTTTCTAGCTGTCTGTTTCACTATATTTAATTTCAAAATGTTTCTGAAGTACAGGCTAAAGGGGTGCTCCCAAGGCACCGTTTGCTGAAAGTTCAATTTGAAGCCATTAGTATGTGCCTCCAGCAAACCCTCGTATTAGGTTATGCAGCAAAGGCTCCAGGAGCCAGCTTCTGAGGACACATCTGATTGACTCCCAACTTAGAAGAGATATTTTGAAGAGCTCTCAGCACTCTTTTATACCAAAATAAAAGATTTGTCAGAACAGAGCACCTCGCTGTTCCAACATACTGACTGTAATCTTCATTCGAGTTTACGCTGTGGTCATGGTTTCAGAGATCATTAACTTCCTACAAACTTCATGAAGAGCAGAGGTTTTCTGCAGAGGGAAAGGCTGAGGGATAAATTCACCTTTCACTGGGCACCCAAGAGATCCATGTAGGCGAAGGTAGGTGCTGTGGAGCTCACCCACAGGACCCTGGGAAGCTGGTCCCTGCTGGCTCTATGGCGTGTAAAACTATCCGTTCAACCTTGCTTACCCCCTCACCAGAAGGTGATTTAAGGAATGAAGAGAGATGCAATGCTGGAGCCCATCTGGCTGCCAGCTACTGCAAGAAAGGGAGTTTTCCTGTTGCTTTAATTAAATAACCATTTTCTTTGGAGCCCGGAGTGTTTTCATTATCTTTGTCAATGGCTGCCAGGTGGGCAGAATTACAGCTGCCACTCCTCTCTGAGCAATATAAATCTGTGGAGAGCAGGACACAGTGAAGACATGACAGAAATGTGGAATTTCTGCAATGCATCTTTTCATCTGATATGTAGGCAGAAAAAGAGAGAGCTCTGTCATAATACATCAGTTTCACCAGATACGTTTTTTATATGGAACTGTGCAAAAGTTCACGATATCAAAAAAATTCCATTTCCCAAGGTGCTGATGGCAGGTGCCATGCTTGGGCAGCGCTCCTGCTGGTTCCTGGCATCTTGGGAATTTTGAGTGAAACTTTAACCTTGTCCTCCCTCTTCCCGGTACTGCTTGAGTGACACATGCTGGTGTAAACAGGAGGCTTCATTAATTTTACCTCAGAGCCCAAATTCCCCCTTTCTTAAACAACAGTTTCTTATCTCTGTAACGTTTGAAACCGGAGCCTGAGATCTGAACCTTCTGCCCTAGGTTTGGATGAACTTGCTTGGATTACAGCAAAGCCCTGGTCCACAGACTGTATGGCATGAAACCAAACCAAAACATAACTGTGTTTGGAAATAGCTGACATTCTGTGGTGGAAAGCCTTAGCTGCTATCTCTATTTTTGTGATATTTGTCTTCTGCTGTATTTCTCTTAGTTAGCAAAGTATTTTTTTCTTTGGCAGAAGCAAGGCAACACAAGAAGTCATCTTTTACAATTTACACACAGGGTGGAATGCTTTATTTTCTTCCTGGCTTCTTTCACCAGCCCACAGCAAACATTTATCTTCTGATTCCTCTAATAGGATGTGACTTGTTGTGACATCATATTTTGAAAGGCTGTGATTTAATGGGTGTATTTTATCCCCCCTTTCCCAACAGGCGTACATTTTGCAGAGACTAACCATTTAAAATGCAGTGCAACCTCCTGGTGATCGGAACTGCTGCCAGAGGCTTCTCCAGTGCACTTGCTCAGTTGCGACTTTGCACAGGTCCGTCACAAATAAAACACCTTCTGCGTCAGGCTCGCTCAGGACCACTCACAATTCCCTGGTCCTATGATAACACCGGGCACTGTAATGCAGATCGCAGTAGCAGGGTCTAAATTGCAGGGAATTAGCCGTACTGCTTTAACACGTGCACCGAAAGCCACTGAAACAAGAACGTTGAGTTCCTCATGTTATTTTACTAGTAGCAAGTGTAAAAGTCCACAGCAACACACTGATAACTTAAATATCCATTTCCTCCCCTCACAGTATAGATTGAAGATAGAATTCATTCCATCAGGGAAGCACCCTAAGGAAATTCTGAGCTGTCAGGCGAAGCAGTGCTGTATATAAAGCATCCCTGGCTCTATTAGTATTTGTGCCATTCCTGATGAGAGTCTTTAATCATCCCCACCTGATTCAGGGGAGACAGGAATATGCTGTATTTTCTTTCCTGAATGAACTGTGCAGATATCTGGTTTTTACATTTTTGTTCATTATTTTAAATAAATAGAATTGGCACTGAGCAAATCCTGTACAGTTGATTTCAGGTGGGTTTTACAAGCTGAGATTGCCCTGTCTGAAAAGAATCCATCCCTGCAGAAAGGGTTGCTTCAGGGCCAGCGCTTCCCAAGGGCAAGGCTGCCACATCCCTTCCAGGTGCCACCTGCTCTGAAAGCCTTGAGGGCTGCAGGGGACATCGCTGTGCTGCAGGGTGGAGCCGGTGGCCTGTCTTCAGTCTGTCCTGCACAACCACCCCAAGCAGCGAGTGACCTGGCAACATCTCAACACCTGGTCTTTGCTCTTGAGAGTGATGCTCCTCAGTGAAAAGAGGAGGAGCACGCGATGAAGGCATGAGCATCTTGATCCGTCTCTCTCTCGGAGGCAGGCTGAAGCTCCATGGCATATAAGAGGCAAATAAGCAAGCAGGGGTCCTGAAGACAGTATAACCACAGTAACACAGGGCTACCCACGGGCAGACCAACAGCCCATGAGCTAACATCGCTGTCATGTCGGGAGCCCAACACGGTGTTCTCCAGCGCTGCAGGAGGTGCAGATCTGAATGCCTTAGCTGATGTAAAGCAGAGGTAAAGCCTGGAAACTGCTGATGCTGAGAACAGTCCAATGCTGGCAGAGGCTTTCAGCCCACGTTTCGGGGCTCTGGGGTGTTCTCAGCTGCCTCTCCAGGGCATTAAGGGAGTGAGCATGTGGTCACTGTGTTTACAATTACACCCCCTCTGGAAACTGCTCAGGGATCAGAGAATTGAAAGAAGGTTAAAATCAGAGTGTTTGGGGCTTGGCAGAAGAAGTGGGGTAGGAGAAGCAATCTCTCATCAGCCACTGGCAGCTGTTACTGGGAGGGAAAAAGCCCTCTGCAACCTTCCTTTCCCTGCTTTTGCAAAGAGATGAAGCACCAGGTGCAGGAATATCTAAGTGCAGCAACATTTGGGATAATCAGTAATTAACCCCATAAGGAAAAGGTTCAGCCGTCCTGTTTGGCTCCTGCACCACAAGCCCATTGTGTGCGATACTAAATGCCCTTACTGATTTACCACTCCTACAGCATCAGGTCGATTAAAACATTTTATGGTGCACTTATTTCATAATGTTACAAAACACTAAAGAGAAAAAACGACGGATGTACCATGAGATGTGGAGTTCATCATTCCACCCTGGGCACTACAGGGGCAAATTCAGCAATGGTGTAAGTCTGTCTGCATTACTGCAGTCCCACTGAGGTTACATTAAGCCCACTGTTTCTGCTCAGCACATAGCAACCCAGTGTGGAAATGGCTTAAAGACTTTGTTAAGAATATCAGATTTTTCTCATGGGTCATTTAAAAAAAAAAAAGTACCTAACGAGTGCTTTGGCCATCTCCCAGGATGCTGATGGGGAGAGGCATCTTGAGGGCAACTCAGAGAAGGAGCCTGAGATGTTCTGCAGTGTTGTCTGCAGGAGCCTCTTGTCCTCCCTCCAGTGACAGGAGAGAGCAAAGGGTGCCGATGCCAGGCGCTTTCAGTGATATGCCCCAAATCAGATGGTGTTACAAGTAGTTATCAAGGTGAAAAAATCTGGCAGTCACTGCTACAGAAATAAATTAGTTCATTTAAATCCATCTTGATCAGTCCCAGATTTATGGGCTGGGCAGACTATGGAAAGCGCTAAGTGGGGTCCTAATACTGTCACGGGGCAATGGCCATGGGGCTACCCAGAAACCTCACCTTGTCCATGACACAGGAATTCATGTAAATACCTCTATACCTTTGCTGTTTCCATACATTTAAAAAACCAAGGCCAAAACCCCTTAATAAATGTATCTTATGCTGAATAACTGGATGTCACTCAATACAGTGACACTATTGTCATAACCCTTGTCATTCCTGTCCACCAGCTGGATTGACTTTTAGCCATTCATAACTGTAAATGCCACACAAAAGCCTGACTTCTCCCAAACTCTCTTTCTCATGAGACCATTGTGGTGACTCACGTTTATTAATTCAAAACAGAATTTCACCTGTTTTCTTTTTTCTACTTTTCCAGGCATTACCTGCTTCTTGGGTTTGCTTTATTCTTTAGCATGTAGAAAGGCCGAGTGTTTTATAAAAGCACATCTTAAAATGCAGGAACAGAGCATGTACAGTAGAACAAATTGTCCAAGCAGATCGTGATGGCGAACATGCAAACCTGCGCAGCTGTTGGGTGCCCATGGCTTTTGGATATGCAACGGCTGTTGAGTGGGCCATACAATTAACAAAAGATCACATGCAAGTGCCCATGCCATTTCTTAAGAAAATGGAAAGGCATATACTTTCGTGAAGGTACCCAGTCTTTGTAATCCTGCCTACGTGTGTCTAGTTGTGTAGTAAGAAAAGAGCAACGTTGCTGCTCCGGCTCAGGTATGAACACCGGGTTCCGCCAGCCGAGAGCATCAAGGAAATGAAATGAGAAAAGCCAAGAGCCTCACCTTTTGAAAGCAGTGGAAACATGGGTGCTGATTTCTTTTTGGGGTTAGGTTCTTTTCTGTAAAAGTAAATGAAAACATCCTTCTGGTGATGTCCTGAGCAACAGGGTTTGTTGCCAGTGTTCCTGCTGTTAAAATCGGATTGTGCATGTCCCTGCAGAGCAGTCTGCAAGCTGGCCCCGATCCTCTCCTCAGCTAAACTGCGTACTGCCTGCGGGGAACCAGGAGCACAAGTAGCCCATTCTTAAGTCTATATTTTATACCAAAGTGTGAAAATCTCACGACTGACATTGGAGCGAGGACCTCGTGTCTGAGCAGTGAGAGCCCTGCCAGCACCCTGCACTTGGACCACTGCTCTCCAGCGTGCAGCAGCGGCCGAACCTCGCTGCCGGCATCCCTGGTGGGTGCTGGAGGGAGGCAGCAGCCCAGCGGGCAGCGTGCCTGCAGGAGGTGGTGGGCAGTTTGCAGCGGTAGGTTGTGAGCACGTGTAGAGATTGTTCCCAGTGCTCCTCCCAGGTGTTGGGATCCCACATCTGGGACTGCGGAGTAGACACGTGGAAGGAAGGGCTGGTTTCTGAAGGCTGCCCTGTGCCCTGTAGACATGGTGGTGTTGGGCTGATGGTTGGACTAGATGATCCTAGGGGTCTTTTCCAACCTTAACGATTCTATGATTCTATGAAGTCAAGCATCTTGTGCCGTTTCAACCTCTGTAGAGAAAGAATGATCTCTACAAAAATAAAATGTTGCCTGTTGGGCTAAGGAGTCGTTTTACAGACTGAAGAGGGAACAGAGAGCCCTGGGCAGTGTGGAGCTGCTGGGCTGTGGCTCCAGCCTCTGCGCCTCTTTTCAGGGCTCAGAGCGAAGCGGCGCACAAACCCCCTGGTTTTTGCGTGCCAAGCAGGGAGGCAATGACTCTCTGGGCATTCCCTCTCTCAAACTCCTCAGCAGCATCTGTACAACTTTGTTCATGTATCTTGAGGGCCTAGTAGTTCTGTTTATGTTGTCTATGTTTTTCTATATCAGTAGTATAAGGCTTATTTAAACCTCTTCCTGGTGTGGGTTATCCCTCATACCTGGTTTGTATTATAAAGTCCTTGCAAAAAAACCCCAACGAAACAAAAAAAAACCCTGAAAACTTGAGATTTTATTTTGAGTATGAAAGACATTTCTTTATATCATTATAATAATGCAAATTTCCCTGTTAGTATTAATACCTAAATTAATACCGACTTAATCAATTCATTAACTAAAAAATATGGAATAATAGTTTGTAAATACCGTACAGGAAATTTAATATATTTGAATTAAAATGCTACTGGTCTCTGCTGTAAACATAGTATGCATTTAGTTTTTGTACATGGTCAAACATGGAATGAGGCAATTTAGCCAAAGGAAATGATAAGCAATGTAAGCCATCGCTACCCCATGGAAATCTGCAGAATGCCAATAATTTAATAAAACATGTGCTGGCTAGATCAAATACCGCTAACTCTCTTTGCTCTGCAGCGAAACCGTGAGATCCAAGCAGAAGGTATGCTGAGATACTGTGCTCTCCGAATCAGTAAATTGCTGAGTACCTAAAATCATCAGCTACTTCAATTATTTTTGGTAGCAGGATGTATCAGTGTTTAAATAGATGTTAAGGTTGTGACTGTAAACAGGAAATGAAAAATTTTAAAAAAGCCGTGCTGGAACAGGAAAATAAAAGCAGATGATTTGTAACTAATGTGATACAACTGTTTAAAACTGTGAAACTGCGTTTTAAAATATAAAATGGAAGGATAATACAAAAAACTGTTCTTGCTGGTGGCAATGCTGAGGCTGGCAGGAGAGCTGATTGCAGGTAAATGGCTGAAGCACAACAAATATATATGTATGCTGTACATCAGTAGGATGTGCATTACGTACATCAGTAGTATGCCTGCACATGGGGAGTAAATGATGCAATATGTCAGTATGTGATACCAACACTTTTCAAATTAGGTTTGCCCGACTATTTATGCATATTGGCTGCAGAACGAATACTTTCAAGTCTAAATTCCCATTATGGTTAATGTATGTTTAAAATGTATATTAAAATGTGTATTAAAAATCACAGTACTTCTCTTACCCTTATTGACTAAGCTGGGGGAGAGAGGTAGATAGTTTAGGCGTGTGGTACCTAAGAGCTTGGAACCAGTTCAAGTCCCGCACACCTCCTCTGCAGCGATGGACGCTCGCAGCCTCCAGGGCTGCGACCGCAGCACAGACCACAGCCCCGCTCCTCGCTCGGGCACCGGTCAGCTCTTCCAGGGGCAAAAGCAATGGAAAGGCAGTACAGGAGAAGGCGTAGAAACCACGAGAAATACATGCTCGGATGTCCTGTTCTTTGCTTGAGCTGCAGATGGATATAAAAAATAGACACAATTTCCCTCCATCAAGCAACATGCCCAGGGAAGGCTGCGCCCTCTCTGCCACGGCTCTGAAGCTTTCCCCACCATTTGTGTGGGGTATACTACGGTGTTTCAGGGACCTCTACCTTGTATAGTTGCCTGCTAGACCCCCTGCTAA
Source organism: Balaeniceps rex (assembly GCA_013401315.1). Lineage (NCBI taxonomy): Eukaryota > Metazoa > Chordata > Aves > Pelecaniformes > Balaenicipitidae > Balaeniceps > Balaeniceps rex. The sequence continues at coordinate 91,016 of VYZW01055320.1, forward strand.
CCCCAGTGCCGCAACAATCCCTGTGGCTTGGGCTAACGACATGTCTACTGAGGTAACAAACGTGCATCTTGGGGGGAGAGAGCCTAGCATCATTACGCATTGCACGGGGTGGCTGATGGCAAATATATATCTCTCAAAATATTTTGATTTCTCATTTTCAGGTTGTTTTGATTCTAACTCACAGCAAAAAAAGGGAAAATTTTCAGAAACTTTGAGCAAGAATCATGGAGAATACTCCTGAGGGATGCTCTCTGAATTTTGTAAGAGTATCAGTTAGCTGGTCTATTTAGTAGTTATGTTGGCACAGTTCTCACCATCCACTCTCCACTTGTTTCCCATTAGCAAGTTCATTATGATACCATTCAGATACTACTGCAAAATTTTCCAGAGTTTGGAGAAAAATATCATCAACATTAATCAGAAGAAAAAAAATCAGACTGTTCTGCTAACACATGCAAACATTCATTTGTCTAATACCTAAGATGCACAATTGATTACCCAGTTATTCTTTCTGTTGCTGTTCCCTTTCCTCCGAGCTCTAACAAAACGTAGCAGATGGTTAAATTTACTGTATCATCTCAGAGCAAGAAAGAAGGTGCTGACTCTTCCATTATGCATGGAGAACCGCATGTGACCCAGAGGACTGCGGCAAGGATGGAGCCAAATAAGAGCCCCATTCATTAACACGATCTTTGCCATTCCCACAAGGATGATTTTGCTCTTTCTTCCTTAGAATTTGCAAACTTTGGTTTCACGGCAGCCTGTTACTTTCTGTATGGGAATGGTCTGGGCAGGATGGTCACTTGTTCTCCTGATGCACACTCCACTTTTGGTGAAGTGTCTTGAGATCTCGTGATTGGTTTCTAACAAATCCATCTTAACTTTTCCTGTGACATTTTGAAACTGCTGATCACCTCAGTTACTCTCAGAAAGTGCCTCCTGCTCCTGTTCAACCCTAATGAAAAAAAAAATGGTGGCATTAGCGAGGTGCGCTGTAGAGAATGACTTATGGAGAACTGCCAAGTAACAAAACTGTCCTGGGTGTCCTAAGAAATGTGCTTAATATTTATGGCATCTCTTACCTGTGGCAGACAGATGTGGCTAAGAAATGAAACCTAGTTTGGATTAATATAGCAGCTGTTTTCTTTTTCTATCTGCTTTTGTAAAATGAGCACTGTCAGGATATTTTGTAGAAACTATGGATTTTTTTTTAAGAGAATTATCAGGTATGAAAATGTTTAGAAACAAGAAATTATGTTAAAGATGATAAAGACAGTAAATGTTTGAAGATATTGTAATACTCTGCTTCATCATTAAAAAAAAAGATTTTCTTTCAAATTTTTTTTTTATTTGTCTAAAATTAAGGGTCAAAACTTCAATAAAAGCAACATAGACCAATGCTCTTTATGCTCTGTGGTTGAGGCCTTCATTGCCCTGACCAGGATCACCTGGGACCCCCACCCACACACCCACCCACTGGCCCTGGAGCCACATTTAGGGCAGACCCAGCTCCTTGCACGAGGTTTTTTTTGCCTGTTGTGGGCAGCTCTTTGCTCAGCCCTGTCTGCCCCTGAATCCTGCTCGTTGGTGCCTTTCCAGGTGGCCTTGAACCTGCTTCTCGCTTTGTGCGTCTTTGCTGGACCTGTTGGTGCCACTGAGCTGGCTCTGCTTGGGCTCTGCGTGTGCTGGTGAGGATGCTGCCACGTTGTCCCTTTCGGCTTCCACCTCGTCATCCTCTGCTGGGCTGCTCTGCTCGTGCTGCTCCTGGGTGGGCAGCCCCCGCTCCGTGTGCTCAAGGGCTGAGGTAACCCGTGCTTTTTGTGTTGATGGGGCTTAGTGCATCCGATTGCTTTGCAGTTTATGGTTTGTGTTTTTCTTTAACTTCTGCAAAACCCTTTTGAGTTAGGGAAGCTGTAATCTCTGGTTTTAAAAAAATGTAGAGTTGAACCAAACCTTAGCCCAGATATGTAAATATTGCTTCCTGAATCCAGCAGGAGCTGGATGCTTCAGTGTCATCTGGATTTAACTACAAGGTCTAACTTTGCACTAGAAGTCTGCAGGAAGGCAGAGTTTTAAACATAAGATTTTTCATTCTGAGCTTATTGCTGTGCTCTGCCCTGTAAGAGATTCTGGAGATTATCATGTACAGCAGGAAGAGGAAGGTGCTGCCATGCTAAATTCATTTATCTTCTGAGCCACTAGAAGAAGACTTTTAGCATAGAAAAGAGGGAAATTCTTGTGGAGAAACAGGACAGAAAATCTTAAATAACTATTAAATGAATAACTATTAATAGTGCTGCATGCTGCACTTTGCCTGAAGGAGGTGACAGTCAGCTTTTCCCTTCTCTGCATCAAACCAAGGGCTTGCCAGTCATTCGCATGAGCTTGAGACTGAGCAGACTCGTAGGGTGCCATAAGAATTAAACCCCATTAGTTCAAGGAATGTAATGTGCTAATATAAACAATAATGAATTAAACATTCCAATAGTGCTATTTATTAAAAGAGGAGAGCATCCAAGTTCCCACAATGTTGGCTACAATGTAAGACTCAACTTAGTTTTTGCTGGTTTTGCTTCCCGGTAATGCTTCCCTCTAGAAGTCGCACACGTAGGCACACACACTCGCGCAGAAGCGGTTGTACGGGCATGTGAGAACAGTCCTGGAAAAGAAAAGCAGTTCCATTGCCAGCCTCAGAGTGTGCTCCCAGCTCTGTGCCGGGCTGCGTGGGAGCCCGGGGTAAGCGCTCAGCCGTGCGGCTTCCGTCCGCATACGGCTTTGAAGCACCCCATGGCTTCAAAGAGTGGGGTGGAAGAGTGGGAGCAGCAGTGCCTGGTGATACCAGGTGCCTGACTCTGCGAGGCTGCTTTTAGAAGGAAGACAAGAGGTTGTGAGGTATTTCAAGGGAAAAGAAACCTGGAGCAGCAGATATTCTCTCTACATTTCCTGACAGCAAATTAAATCCTGGGAATACTCTGCTTCATGCGTAGAAGGAATTCAAGAGTTTGAGACATATCCTGAAGGGGGAGAAAAATGGGCTATATTGATGGGTTATATAGGGTTTTCAGTTCTTTCCTAGCTATTTTTCAGCTGGATAACTACACACGTGGATGATAACAATCAAAGGGGGGAGGGGGGTGCCCAGTACCCTCTTCCCCCCCCCGAAGATGAATGGAGAAACTGCAATGCAATGAAGAGGTTATCCCCTGCACAAACTTAATGGGCAGGGATAGTTCGGCACAGGAAATCGGTTTCCTCTCCCCTTGTTCAATTTATACAGCCTTCAGCCTCAGATGGGATTCCTGTTTGGCAGAGAAATACGTTGCCCGTCCTGCTGTCTGGGTGCTGCTCACCCAGAAAGTGCCGGGGGGAGGAAGGCCCCTGCAGCACCCAGAGCAGCCTCAGCAGAGCTGGTCCCAGCAGGGCTGTTTGTTTCAGTGAGCTTTGCTGCAATTACCGAAGGTTCACTGAAACGTTTGCACTGTGAAATTCCTCACAAATTGGAGGCACGTTTCACACATTATTGCTAAACTTAAAAAGAAACCTGTGGGGAGGCTGATGCGCTTGTGATAGCTTGTTGTTTGGAAATGGAATTGTCCTGCTGGAACTGTTACCCATCTGTTGCTTTCCCCTCTCTCTCTCATCCTTGGTATTATTTTTCAAAGTGTGATAATGAGTTTCAAGAGCTTTTCTTGATTAAGTAATTGTAGAGTTGATAAACAGAAACTGAAGTTAATATCGAAACACACAAGACTGATGCGGTGTAAAGATTCAGCAGAAAGAATCCATGTGCTAGAGTCAATAGAGAGACCTCAATTTACGGTGCTTAAGGATCTGAACTCCTGTTACAATGCAAAGGCACCTATATCCAACGCAGCACTGTGGCCAGCTTGGCAGTGCTATACAAAGGGCTGAAAAAAAAAAATTTGTTGTAAAGAAACTTATGTAATCTTATTTCTTCTTGGAGAATGACTTTAAGCTCACTGCACTTGAAGTGAATTCATGATGATTTTTCTTTTCATTCTTGGATTTATTACAGATAATGTTCAAGTGTATTTGTTATTAGAGATTGGCAGAGGTCGGTTTGTGGCAGGAGTCATGGTACATTTTCCATTCCTTGAAAGATGCATATTACACAGACTTTTTTTTTTCTACTCAAGTCAAAATTAATGGGTTACTCAGTGACAAAACTAAGCAATAAAAATTATGTGTCATAGGAAGCTATCTTGTTGGGGTCAGGTAAAGTTTTTCGTTTGGTTTTGCTTCTCTGACTGGGTATAAGACTATGAATTGCACCAAGAAATAATGCCATCAGAAAGATGGTTCAATGCAGAGCTGAACAGCAGAGACCCTTGGTGCACGTGGGGGTGCATGGCAGGGGCACTGCACTGTGCACGGGGCTCTGGCTCTGCGTGACCACCCCTGCACCCAGGTATCTGCCTTTAGGCAGCAGAAACGGGTTCTCTGGAGTAATGAAAATGGCATTTGCAGAATAGTAAAAAATCCCTCCTATTATTCTGTTAACAAATGTGCCTGGGAAGATTAAATACCTGGTTGAATGATCAGCATGTTTTAATGTGTACGTAAGGGCAGGTCTCCAGCAGCTGCCCAGCAGGCAACAGCCCTGCAAGTTTGTTAGTTCACCACTTGCGCTGTATGGACAAAACTTCAGAAACAGATCAGGGCTAAATCAGCTGAAATCTGTTCCTTGGTAAACTTCAAACATAGTTATTTGTACTATGGGTGGAAAGATGCCATTACTTGCCAGTCAGTTTGAGTCTCTGTCTCTCTGTGTCTCTGCGGATCATATTTCTTTCCTGCTTTTTTATCTGATTTCCGTTCTGTCAGTGAGATGATTCCAAAATACCTTGGGGTATGTTCCTCAGTCTGGATGTTCATTATCTGTAAATGCCCCAAGCCCCATATATTTATTTTCTATAGACCTTGGTCTGGAAACAAAACAATAAACTCTGCAGCTTGTTGTGGCCGTGAAACAATCTGCAATCTGACTGATTCATTAATTTACTTGTTCTGAGATTGTTTTCATTGCTATCTGCTGCAGTTCAAAGGGGTCTTCTGTGTTTCCTTTTCAACAGTTTTCCCCAAAAGCTGAAATTGTATTTTACCAGATGCAGGTCACATTTCATGTCATTCACCTTTCTTCAGCTCTTCCCCAACCCTAAATAACCCAACAACAAACCGACCAAACCCCAAGCAAAACCAAACATCTTGATAGTTATAAATTATTGTAGCTTTACAAAAGTCATCTTGGTCTGCTCCTGATTTCTAACCCTGCTAAAAAGAATATTGAATAATAGGAAAGGACTTATTTGCAGCTGACAGATAGAAATAGTAGTGAGGCAAATGTCCTCTTAGCTATTTGGGTTTGCCCTTAGGATTTATCTTTGCTTAAAGTGCTTAAAGTACTCTTAAAGTACTCTTCCCTGCATTTTGCTCAAACTCATCTACCATTGCTACCCAGGCTTATGCAAGCCTGGAACCCAGGGCTATTTTATGGAGGTATAAACCATAGTCCTTCTCCTTTGCATTGTGGATGCAGATCAATCTTACTTTGCAGAGATTTGTGAGAGTCATCCAGTCACCAGCAAATCCGGGCAGTTTACTGCCCTGGCTCTGAGTTACGCCATTACTCCAAATACAGGTGCTGTGCAGAATGGCCTGGGCACATCAGGGTGCGAGGGGTTTGAGGAGCTTGAAGAGGTCTTGAGCAGCCTGCATGGCTGGGTGCATCAGAACGCTGCTGGTCATGTCCCAGGGAGCTTGGGTGTGGGGCTAGCAGGAGAGATGGGGAGGAACCGCAGCTGGGCAAGCGGTGGGGGAGGCTCACCTTGGCAATCGCTGCCTGGGGGCCACATACTTACTGTGGTGACAGGCAAAGGAAAAGCTAGAGGTGTATTGAATCAGAGCTGTTTGAAAGAAGTGCAAGAGGCAAACTGTGTAATTTGTTGCACCTTATTTGGATCCAGCTCACATACAGCTCTTCTGGTCATGGTGCCTGTTAGTTTTAAATGAGAAATACTAACTTCAAATAAGTAGCACTTCCCTCACCAGTGTGGAGGAGAGTAAATTTTTGGTCCCAGACCACTCTTACCATGACCCCTACATGCACTGCACTTAAGTTTCCTAACTGCCAAATGTGTGCCTCTCCACAGGAAACCACTTGGGTGTATTTTCAACTACTTTAGGAGAGTCAAAACAGACCATGTCTTTATGCACAGACCAAAAATCTGAGGGCAACGCTTCCCCAGGTCAAGGGCACTGGCAGCCCTGAAATGTCCTTGATGTTTCACTCTTCCAAGGGATATTTTCTGTTCCTTCAGACTGTTTAAGTACACACAGTAACAGAATAATTTTAAAGTGCTTGAAATGCTTCATTGTTATACATTGAATAATACAGAACAGCATAACAACATAGATTCTTTCAAAGCTGAATAGTGAATGTTGCCTGGAATACTTTTGCCCTTTTGAGGTACCTGATTGCCAACATAATGGGTCTCAACGGGAATTCATAACTATTACGGTATCTTTCAAACTACAGTTAAAATTATGGAAGCTGTACAATAAAGCAATTTTCCAGGCATAGAAGCCTGGATCAATGGTCTTAAAGTGATCAGGTGGAAGACACACAATGGGTTCCAATTTAACTACAAAAAGAACCAACCTGTAACCTTCAAATGAAGTAAACCTGAAATGTTTTTCTTTATTTCTCAAGAGGGAAGACTTTAATTTTCAGCTCTTTCTATGCTTCAAGGTCCCAATCAGGTTTGGAAGTGTGACAATAATATGAGGAAAATCACACTGTAAGGCTTTTCAGGCAAATTTTGGAGACTTAAGTGGTGTTACATAGGGTGAGGTGAACTCTGCAGCTCCCCAGTGCCGCTGTGGAGGAATGAGCGAGACCTGGCCAAGGTGGGTGTCAGCATGCGAAGGGTGGATGGGGGTGATGAACACAGTTCTTGGGGGCACGCAGCCCCCAGGCCTGTTGGGGGTATGCAAGTGTGGTCTGCCCTGAGCAGACCTGGCTTGCTATGCCCTGAAGCTTTCAGAACGGTTTTTGCTGGGCAGACCTGGGGCTATAAAGGCAGAGGCTGGAAGCAGGATATATCCTGCTGCCCAGGCTGAGCTGAGATGGGGAGATGATGAACCCCAAGGTCCCACGGCTGGGCCAGCTGAGTACCTGGGACCAGTGTAAGGGTTTGTCCAAGTGCTTTGCCCTGAGTTCTGCATGTTTTCCCCTCTGCTTTGATCAGCTCTTCTCTATAAAACTGGATTGAATATAGCTTATACCTGAGGTCAGAAAAACGCATCAGGTGCAAAACCTGGGTCAGAATCTTTGATGCCTCAGAGTTCATGTTTGCTGTGGTTAAAGGTTTTGATAAAGTGTCTTGTAGCATTAAAACTCACATCCTACTCATTTTCACAAAGCCTAGGAGCCATCTGGATTGGATTTACTGGCTCAAACCGTAGGTAAAAGTTAAATTCTCTTGATTTTTTTTTTTTTCACCTCCCCCTTCTATATGAATGAGAGTTTGAGCTGCAAGATACATCAAACTGCAGAGTACTTCAACATCCCACTTGCTTTAAATTCTCTTCACGCTCTGGAATAGTTGAGGCTATTGCAGGGTTTTTACAGCTCATAAGGAGTTTTGTTTCTTCATACTGTACTCAAAGAACCTACAACTGCTCCTTACACAACACAAGGCACCCACATGGTCAAACTGAGGTTTGCACAACCCAAGGTTTGCACTGGAGCAGCAGAAGAGCTCCCTCTAATGTGAAAAATGGGAAAGTGTAAAATAACAAGTACTGACAGATGACTGAGTAATGTGTATTTATAAGATGTTTTTATCTTTAGGATCCTTTGAGGTACGCAATATTGATAGTAGTACTAGGTTTTGTGATTAATTCTAAATGCCTTTAATAGGTGGTTATGGAAAAGGGAAGGGTGTGATGTGATTGAGTGCCAGGACTGGAGGTACAGTACTGCACAGGTATATGTTTATAACCCCATAGCTGTGGACACATTTTACAGCTGTGGAAGTGCAACCTAGAGGGTGTTTGGCTGTATGGGCCATGCCAAAGGGGTGGCTAAGCACCACCACAGATCCCTGCTGTAAAGACAGCAGAAGGCCCTTATGAAACCTGGCTGTGACAGACTTTTATCAGTGAATAGATAAAACATGCTTTCTTAATGACTTTTTAATGACTGATTTGCAAATTATCCCCAAACATGTGGGTTTTTTGCATTTCATGTAAGATATCTTCCCATAATTATCTTCCCACTCAGGCCTACAGCTTAGACTTCGCATATGCTTTTGTGTTCTGCTAATTCTCCAGGAGAAAAAGGAAGCATAATGGCTTGATTAGATGTGGTTAGAGATACTGAACAAAATGGTGGCCAAGAACTTAGGTCTTCAGTAACAAAAAAGATGTATTGCTCTGTTTCAAAAGTACTTACTGGCCATATAACACCAAAGAGACATTAGAAATACTAAAAAAAAAATTAATCAAGCACAAAAGAGGAAGCACAATAGATTTTCATAAGTATTACTAGTATTATTAATATGAGGAAAGCACACAACATCACCTCACATCTTGACAATGAATTTTTTTAGGCACAGCAAACACAAGAATAACAGCAACACAAACACACCCAGGTGTTCAGAACCCTTTTAAATTCTTATTGTTTAGGGTAGTTGGATAGTACTAAAGAAAATCGCTGTCAGAATCCTGAAAAAAAGGAGAAGCTATGAATTTTAGATTATGTATGTGGAGTTTGTATGGGAAATAACAAAAAACCCCACAGTTTGAAGGAACTGGTGTCATAGGAGAGAAAATCCAACTCCAGTGAAGTCTGAGTGATTTATTGGGTCCCCATCAGCTGAGGGGACAAACACTCCATTTGTCATATATGCGTTTAGATTTTGATGGTAAATGACATTGCATGGGCAAATGTGTCTTTGCATAAGGATGTTGCTCTGGCAAAGCTGTCATCAAGTTTATGAAAATGTTTGTGTGGCAAAACCAGAACATGGCTTATGAAGCCTGCATGTTGTTTGTTAGTGCGGTCAGTTCGCTACGGGAGGTGTATCGGCTTATCCCTGCTTAAAAGAATAGTTCTTGGGAATCTTAGCATGAAATTTGGCAGAGACTTGAAAAATCATACTTTTACATTCCCTGTGTGCTGTGAGGCATTAGAATATAGCTGAGTGTTTATTAAAAGTAAAAATATTTACCATGGCAACTCCATTATGCAATCTGGCTGGCAAGTTTGATAATCGCAGCAGTTAACAGGAAAAAGCGTAGGTGGGTAAAGACAGAGGAGCTGCCTCATTCATGAAGAGTTCTTTCAAGTAGAAATGGAGCCTGTGGAGTGGACATATGTTTCTCATTTAAATAAATCCAGTTTGACTCTGACATTTATGGAAGTGAGACTAATGAGCATAGACCAAGCTGTGTTCTCACCCTCAGCAGGGTAGCACCAGCCTGACCTGACCATGCATAAGTGAGAGTGCAATCTAGTTCAGTTATTGTCTAGGTAACAGATAGTTGTTACATACAGATATTTGTATTAATTTTTCCACAACTGAGTTTTGTTTGCCTTAATGCCTAAAGTTGGGCTTTTCAAAATCCTGCATGCTTATAATTGACAGAACCGTTAGGGTACACAAGCAAAGCTTCCTGCAAGCTGTACTGGCATGAAGCGTTGCTGCCTGATTTGTCTGGCCCTGCCCAGAATTTTTACAGAGAAGGAGAAAGTACTTCCATATGATCCTAAGGTTGTTTGCTAGAATTTCTTAAATGTTCCTTGGGATATTGCGTTTTGTTTCATGTCTCTTAAAGAATGCATTCCCAAATAAGACATTGCCAGGACTTGATGTCTGGTCATGTTCAACGTGGCTGGAAGGAGCTGTCACAGTAATGTTGGATTTTAATTTGGGTAAATTAAGAAAATGAACCTAATATTAGGATAAATCTATGGAAATTATTAACAGAGAGGTAGCCAGAGCTGTTAAAGATGGCAGAGTATGACAGTAAGAAAAGGTGAGCAGGAACAGGCGTGAAAGGAAGCGATAGGATTAGTTTATTTGTGTTCTTTCCCGGAAATGTTAAAAAGCTGAAACAATCTGTGAGCTGTAATACTTGAGGCCTCTTACCACTTAATAACAATGGCTGCTCTATCAGTTTACTTTGAACACCTCTGCTCTCTGTAACTGCTACACAAGGTGCAGGAATTAACATCAGTTACGGTACCTCTGACAGGTATTGATCCAAGGCTGCATGGAGCAAGTGAAGGGTGCAAGCTGAGGGGGACTTCCCAGATGTTTATTGGGACATTATTAAGACAAAGTGTTGATGAATTCTGGTGGACTTAATCTGGCTTTAGAGAAATCAGAGTTAGGAGCTGTTCAGTACAGCGAGGGAGACTTGAGCTCACCCAGGTTACAGTAATTTCAGTTGCTATCTCTCTACTCACCTGGATTAACTGTTGTGTGCACCAGCCCAACCAATTGTAAATAAGGTTCCATAATTTCACAAATGGCACAGGTAAAGGAAATTTGGATAGCTGTGTACCTGAGTTGTGAACCCTGGTGTAATTTGGTGCTTCTCAACCAGTTCCATGGTGAAGCCACTCAAATCCAACCTCTGTTGTCCTCTAAATACCTGTGTGCAGTATAGAAAGGGCAGGTGGTTACAATGTTTCGTGATAGAGTTGAAAATATTTGCTATTTTTTATTAAATTTTCTTGCTGCAACCAAGAGAAAATGACTCACTTTGCGATTCAATTAGGTCCATAAAGATAGTGATGCTATGTAGTCATTTCATTAAGTTTTTAGTTTTTAACTTAAATGTTAATATACGAAGCTAATTCTTCATACATGAGAGAGACCTAATCAGAAAAGGACCTCTATATCTTATCTTCTGCCAGAAAACAGGCGGGGGTAAATCTTTGATGCAACTGAGCATAGCAGCAAGGCTGGTTTTACTCTGGCCAGAATACCTTACTCGAAGCTATTTTTGCCTGCCTCAGACTATCAAAATTCAGCTTACCAGCCCAATACCCCTTCACTTCTGTCCTACCTTGATGAAGAGTCATTTATTCTAGGAAAGGTAAGAGGCTTTGAAGCAAGGGTAAGTGGAGGTGCCAGTATTACAAAGGAGACTTAGCCCAAGACGTGAGTGTAAGGTACTGGGATGTCTATTGACTTTTAATATATGCTTAACTTTTTGTCTCTACTTTGACCAGATTTAATCTGAAGGTCTGTAGACCTTGTTGTCCCACATGACAGTTCTTGCTTATTACAAGTTCCCTCTTTCCCTGACAACATAAGCCCTGTCCAAGCTTAATGACTCTGCAGTATGATTACTCATTACAAATGGAGAAATGTAACTGGAAGGCAGTAGTTCTCCCAAGGGAACTCAGGCACCTGATAGGGCTGTTTCAACTGATGTCTGTCTCTCAGAATCACAGAATAGTTGAGGTTGGAAGGGACCTCTGGAGGTCATCTTGTCCAAACTCCAGCTCAAGCAGGGCCACCTAGAGCCTGTGTCCCAGGACTGTGTTTAGGTGGTTTTTGAAGATCTCTGAGGAAGACTCCACAATCCCCCTGGGCAACCTATACCAGTGTTCAGTCACCCTCTTGGTGAAAAAGCATTTCCTGATGTTCAGATGGAACCACCTGTGCTTGTTTGTGCCCATTGCCTCTGGTCCTGCCACTGGGC